>JAQGBI010001052.1:0-11479 GCA_034698325.1 Sminthurinus elegans | reverse complement strand
ATTAAAGTTTTATACAAATTATACAAAACTATAGTCTTTCTCGTGTATTCGCAAATCAAAAATGCACATGTTTTTTTGTTTTTTGAGCTCTCTCTCTGCCTCTCTCTCATTCAATAAGCACATAGAAAAAAAATTCTCATTTCTATTGAAAACGTTTTGAGTCAGATCGAGTACAAAAATTTCATCATTTTTTTATCATATTTGGTGTATATTAAATTGACCTTTATCATGATGTATGGTGGAGGTTAAAAAAATAATTAAAGCTCAATTATTTTATTAGAAAATGTATATATATTATATATTCAAGTATAAAGGATGTATAATATAATAGGCATCTACTGGCAAAGTACTATAGATTACAAAGCATGTAAAAATAAAGAACGTTTTTAAATCTTTGAAGGGATACATAAAGCATGATTTGACGTGTTCTGCCTTGTTAATCTTTGTCGTGACTTTTAATTAATATTATTTATAGTTATATTATATAATTTTAGATATATTTAAAAACTGATTGAAAGAATTTTTTTATAATTTTTATTTACAGAGCGAGACCACCTACCAGGGGACAGTAAAAATTTTATGGATAACGTAAGTATTAGTACATTTTTTATAGTATAATAAAAAATTATTATTATTATTATTATTGTTGTAACAAATATTTTGTATTTGTACTTTTGTCCTTGAGTATTTTTATCAAATCTATGCAAATTTGAAACATAATGAAACATGACTTCTAATTATCATTCCTGATATTATATTATTGTGTAATTTTTTGTCCTCTCTTTTATACATTCCTTTTGTATGTATATCTATATATATATATATATATAAATAGTTGATGGAAAGTACAAATACATTTATTCAATGGCCATCCCGAATGAAAATTGGAGCTAAGACAAAGAAAGGTATAGTGCCAAAAAAAAACAAATATCCAAACGTATAGATTTTACTATAATAATATATTATTTGTACTCAAAGTCCATAAAACATAGGATGTACGATGTACGATATAGGTTTGTGCGTATATGTCAAAACTAATTTCTAGGATTTATGCAAAGAGCCTTTGTTTATCAGTAGCAATATCTTTTTCATACTTCATATATCATTATATATCTATCTTTGATGTTCTATCATACTCGGATTATCTCTCTTCCTTACCCATTTATGTTTTAGAAATATATATTAGAATAGACAATAACGTTTTCCTTCAAATAATTTGTTATAGTATGTAGTAGTGAAAGAGCCCACAATCGTAATAATTACTTATATTATAGCAAATATACGATGACCATTGAAATAGAATATGTTTTCTGGCCAAAATATCAAAATCTAGACAGTTTTTTTTTATTATTATTTTGTCTATTCATAATTCATATAATATTATTTGTTTCGATATATGTCTTTGTTTTGAACTCTTTTATTATAATAATATGTCATATTTTAGCATAGGTGTATTACCCCTACGTATTTACGTTCTTTGTTTGTTACTTAGTGTGATTTGAAGTATGTACTCAAAACATTTGAGTATATATAAAGCTACCTTAGTATAATAATATGTTAATGTTCATCAACTGAACTTTATTTACATAGTTTGAAATGAAAATATTGTAAATAGGTATATACTGTTTATTGACACATGTATATATATATAATATATGTATTTCCTCCTGTTGTTGTTGATATCATTTTTTAATTAGGATAATAATTATTATTCAACATTTAATATAATAATATATTATTATAGTTCAGGTTTTCATTATTCTATCTTTGATTTTTTTTGTGATGAATATAATATAGATTTATATGTACGTATTTATGGACACACTGATGAAGAAGTTACTGCAGCTAAAATGCAAGTTTTGATAGAACTCGGACCACATCGGGTAAACTTTTTTATTCATTGATAATTTTAAAACATTATGTATACATATATGTAGAGCAGTATTCAATATTTTGCAACTTTGATTTTATTTTTACCTCTGTTTGGTATCATTTATCATGGGTATTTTATTATGTTTCATAGGATCTGCGTATTACATTGAAAATGGAAATTAGTTATACTGATCATTCTCATCTTATTGGATGTCGTGGAGCAACAATACGTCGAGTAATGGAAGACACTGGCTGCCATATTCATTTTCCAGACTCTAACAGGATGTCTAAGGATCATAAGTCTAATCAAGTGACTATTGCTGGAGGATCCATTCATTCAGTTGAGCAAGCAAGGAGCCGTGTTCGGGTACAAAATATTTAAAATAATATTTATCCTCTTTTCCCTCCCCACTTTTCCTCATCCTTTTTTTTGTCTTTGACAA
Organism: Sminthurinus elegans; assembly: GCA_034698325.1. NCBI lineage: Eukaryota > Metazoa > Arthropoda > Collembola > Symphypleona > Katiannidae > Sminthurinus > Sminthurinus elegans. Next base: position 9,164 of record JAQGBI010001052.1, on the reverse strand, counting down.
TTAAACCTAAGTATTAGTATTACTGAAAGTATTAGAAACTTTGTGAAAAGGACAATGAACTTTGTGTACCACAAAAAGTATATCAATTATTATTATTCCCTTTCTTTATATTAGTGAATATTATATAGGATTTGAGATTAGGCAGCTTTATTTTCCCTGTATAATATGTAAATTTTAATCCATTTTTACAATAATTAAGTTTTTAGTTTTTGACGGGGTATAGGGAATACCTAATCCATATCCGACCGTATATAGGTTGTAAGCGGTAAATAATAATTATCTTCTTCTTTTTTTTTTGCTAGAAACAGAAAAAAAGTAATATCAGGGGAAAAAAATCAAGTAGTAATAGTCATAATAATTATTGCTGTCTAGAATATTTAAGTTCAAAGTTCTCTATAATATAATATTATACATTCTGTATGTATTTGTAAAAAATATGGAAGAGAAAAAAAAGAAGCAAGCAATGATAAAATAATATTATTTTCTTTTTTCTCTATATTATTTGTTTCTATTTATATAGGAATTGAGCCCATTGATTTTTCAGTTCAATTTGCCAACTGTACAATTTGATCATCAAATATCAGAGTCTCATCACATTTTTATTGACCAACTTCAATCTGCTTACAATGTTATCATTAACATTCATCCACCAAATAAGCTTCAACAAACGACAATTAGTATTAAAGGATGTGAGGTCGATGCTCCAAAAATTAAGGACGCTATCATCAAATTGGCTAATTACTTTGGTGGATCAGCTACAAATGGAAATCAAGTACGTCCCTATCTATCATCACCAGTAAAATGGCTTTTATTTATTAATATACTTAATTTATTTATTGATTTATCAAAATGCATGCAGACTTTTTTTTTTGGAATAATTATTTTTCATACACTACATATATAAAAATTCATTTTATATCAAATGTTTAACTGCATATCATGCATATGTGTAGTTCATAAATGACTGTGTGATTCTTTTCTTTTTTGTATTTGTTTTCTATATATATATATATATATTATTTTTACGTTTAGTTGAATCTTGTTGTGGAGTCTACAATGGAGATCAGTCCAGTTCAGCATAGCTTTGTTCGATCTGTGAATGATTCTAACTGTCATACTATTATGATGAATACTGGAGCCAAAATTATTTTTCCAGACTTGACTGATTCAAATATTCAACAAATCAAACGATCACGAGTTTTCATCGTTGGCGACATTAATTCTGTTTATCATGCAAGGCAGCAACTAATTGTAAGCATATATATATATGTTTAATTTGTAGCATATCATCTCCTATTCATATTGACAAAAGATTTTTTCAGTATAATTTAAGAGAAAAGGAATTCGAAGTAAAAGTTAGCTTGATTTTTGTAATCAAGATATTATATTATATAATCAGTTTTTATGAATTTTTAATATACATAGGGCTGCCTTCCTCTTCGGATGATTTTCGATTTGGCTGACGATTATCAATTAGATTGGGACGCGGTGAGTAATTTCCCTAAGAATTTAACTTGTTTTTTTTTTAAAGCAACTGATAACTAAAATAATGATATATTCAATAATTTTTTGTATTTTATTATTTTGTAACTTGTAATATAATTATAAAAAAAAAGAAATCCAAAAATTATTATAGTTTTGTCTTGTTCTCTTATGAATTTTATTAGGTTCGTCAGATTGGGACTGAATTGAATGTTAATATAAAGTTAATTAACCGGAATAACCGTACAACTAACTCATCTCTACCACCGCGTATGTATAATATTAGCTTTTAGTTTTATAAACTTTCCAACTATTTGCTATTTTTATTTTTTTCATTCTGTCCTGTATTTAAAACCAATATTTTGTTATAAGAAAATTTCTCAAACCAGAAACATTGTCTAAAATGATGATTATATAATATTATTTCATATTTTATACATAAATAGCTTTGCCGGGTCGCTCAAGAACAATACAAATTATTGCTTGTGAACGGAATACTGCTAATATTTATGAAGCTCGAAAACGAATTCTCGGTTTGAATGAAAATTTAACTGTGAATATTCCTCAATCTTATGGTCTACGACAAGTTTTCCATTCTGGTATGTTTTGTGTATTATTTTAAGATAATATTTTGCTTTGAAATTATTATACATTGATGTATAAAATTTATATTATATATTATTTATGAAAAAGCTACAGAGATCTATTATTTAAAATTACTTTTATATTGTATTTTTTGATATCTACTTTTATAGTTAATTTTATTTTGGATTTTTATTTTAAAGGAATTTTTTCGAACAATCAAGGAAATACTGTGAACAATAATAATAACAATAATAGTCGCTTGCAGTTACCTCCATTACTCTTGCCACCAATGAGTCCATCCATTTTGTCTCCAATTTTGTCACCATCATTTTGGCCTCCATTCCCAAGTACATATTGTTCTCCAGTTAATTCTTCTTGTGTAATCCCCCCAACTTCTTACAATAATAGTCCACGCTATGAACCACAACAACAGCAACCAACCCAACAACCTCAACTTGGATTACCATCGTCATTGACACAAGAAGCCCTTGAGTCAGCGACACGAAGTAATAAAGCTCCAGGATGGGAACGAAATAGTACACCAGCCTCAATCGTTGATGAGATCATGAATACTAGCTTACACAATTTGAGTTTAAGTAGTAACAACAACAATAACAATCATAACAGTAGTAGTTCTTCTTTGGCTAATGGGAGTTGTTCTTCTCTTGGAACTAATTCTGCTGTTTCACCCACCCATCCACAACTGCCATCCCCAATCAAAACAAATATTGATTCTAAACGACACTTGGCTATGCAAGGTATGTATTTTTCCATTCATAGACATAAATAATATTATTCATCAAATGGCATATTATATTTGATAATATATTTGAGATGATTCGAACTTTTATAATCTTCATCAATAGTCATGAATTTTATATTACATAATATATATATATGTATTATCCAATGATAATTATCGTATGCTTTATAAAAAAAGGTCATTTGGAAAAATGAAACAAAAAATATATTATGGAAAGAAAATTTTTAGTAATCAAAAATTATTAATTAATAATTCTGGGTAATGTTGTCTATTCTATAGCTATGTACCACTCAAAACTCACGGGTCAAAATCGTGTGCCAACTGCTGAATTTGCTGGTTATGGTTTCAGTAAAACACATGGTAATCTATTCTCACAACACCTCTTGCAAGCTGAAAAGGACATTGGTGATGATAAAAAATCATCCAATCACAAAATACATCCAAGTCTTGCAACTCAGACATCAAACCTATTAGATTTTGCAGCCAATCTTGATTCTGAAGCAAGAGATTTAACTTCTTTATTCATTCAAAACTCTTTGGGGAAATATATTGGTATGTACTAAAATTTCATTATTCCATTTTTCAAATCCTTGAATCATTTTGAACTTGAAAATATTATGAATTATGAATAGCATCATATGTCATATGTATGGGTCTTTATAACCTTTCTGATGATTTCCTCTGTCTGGTCTTTTTTTTTTTTTTTCATAAAAATATTAGACACATTCATATCAGAAGAAATCGACTTGGAAGCATTTAAGACTCTTACTGAATCCGACTTGCGTAATCTTGGAGTAACTGGTTATCCTGCTCGTAAAAAAATGCTTCTTTTAATTGCTCAACTAACATGCTGCAACAATAATAATAATAATAACAACACTACCACACTTAACAACAACAACAAAAAGTAGGATCTACAATCAGTGGTTCCACCTCAATGGAACTAAAGTAACATGGTATTTAAAATGAATGATACTACTAAGCATGATTTACTTTATGAATATTTATCAATTATTATTATTATAAACAAATTTAAATTCAATTATTATGAAAATAATTGTATGCCTCATGTTGTAATACTATAATAAAATCTTAACAATTTTTATATATGATTATTGTTCAGCATGAATTATCTTACTTTAAAAAATATATTACGTATATATCTAAAGGTTTATATATATATTATTAAAAATTGTTTAATTGAAATCGTTGAATAAAAATATGTTGTTGTGTTATATCGTTTTTTTTTTGTTGTTGGAGGTAAAATAAAAATTGTGTTCCTTCTAAAGATTTTTCAATCTATTCATAACTATATAAAATATATTATGCATAAACGTTTTTTCCATGAGCAATTTATCAAACTATATGCAGTATGTTTAACTGGAAAAACTATTTGAAAACTAGGAACAAAAACATATTATTATAGAACAAATTTTATCATAAAATTTACTTGATTTCAGATGAATACTAATTAAGAATTTTTAAAAATTAGTAGTTAGTATAGCATCATAGCTATAGAACTTGGTTTTGAATTTATTTATCAATTAACAGAGGAATATTTTGTGAGGGATATATATCTTCTCAATATGTCTATTTTCCATAATATTTTTTCAACATAGAATATATAAAAGATAAGCCGATCTCACATATCACATAATATATTATAAATATTATAAAACCTTCAATAGGAATATAAACATTATTTCATCATCTTTTATATAACTTTCATTACGAATTTTTCATTCTTTCCAGATACATTTCACAAATAGGATTTCCACGGGCCATAATCATAAATGCAGGTACACCATTAGGGGGAAGAACATACCTGCAGAAAATAAGAGTAGATTATGCATAATAAATTGAATAAGTAATATTTTTTTTTACATAATATATCTAGATTCTAGATCATTTTACATGTTTTGCATTAGTCTATATTTTATGATAATAGAAGCTCACCTTTTGTGCTTGAGAACATCTTTAAGTTTATCAAGTAAATTAACTTTAACATAACCACCAGTCTCCATATCTGTAAAGTAAACATCAACGTTCTCCAAAACAAATTCATCTGTTGTATCCCATGATGGTCTTTCAACTTGTAAAACTTCTACTAATTCTTCTTGAAACCTTCAAAAAAAAAAATATATATATATATAAACACAACATATTTAAAGAAAAAAGAATAGACATTAGGTATAACTATATTTTTACATAGTCAAACAAAATTGTTATCTTGTGTATATTTAAGAGTGAAATTTCCAATATGTTATGTAAAATAAAGAATGAAAATGCTTACGTTGCTCCTTCATAAAATTCCCGAATAAGATCAGACTCCCCACGGTGAGGATAAAAAAGAAGTACAGGCCAAACAAGTTCCTTATCTGTTGTTAATTGTACCCTATGGTCACTACTCAGTTCACTGTCCTTTTTTAGAAAATTTTCTGAACCAAGTTTTATTCCCCTTTCCTTTATTGCTTTCAAAATATTTTCATCTGCTTCTTCTTGTAATTTTCTGACATGCTCGGATTTTCTCTTTTCTTTTGCTTCATGTTTCTGAAATTTCCAACAAAATAAAATTTAAAAGGAATAATTTAGAGAGTAGTCATTGATTTCATATAGCACATGTGTATATTCACATTTTCCTACTTGAACTAAAAAATAATAAAATACAACATTACCAATTTTATAGGAATTATAATACAAATTAGAAAGTATATTATAGTGATTTTACAGAACATGGCTTACTGAATTTCTAACAGCTTGAAGATAAAGTTTTTCAATTTCTTGTTTTTGATCTCTATCCGCTTCAACTTTAAAGTTATACTGTTGATGCAAGTTAATTAAATAATCCCATTTATTTAACTTAGAACAACAATGTAAGGCTCGAATAAATGCTTTTACATATTTTTCATCCAACTTTAGAGCTGCTTCACAATCTCTTAGACTGCTACCATAATTTTCTATATGGTACTGACAAGCTGCTCGATTATTATATAGTTTTGCTTTCTCCAGATGATCATCTGCATATTTCATTGCTTCTGTAAAACCTAAGGCTGCAGTCCGCCATTTTTTTAGTTTAAAATGAAATAAACCATCCTTTTTATAGTTCTCTAGCAGATCTTCTCTAGTATTATCCTCACTAGAATATTTGAGTGTTTGAAATGCTTCTAATAATGGTGGAAGTGGTTCTCCTTCTTCTGGCATCTTTTTTAAAAAGAAAGGATGATTCAATAGCTCCTGTGTGTAACGTAAAAGAATCAAAAACGTCAGTACATAATATGTACATATCAAACAAAATGATAGATAGATAGAAAGTAATTTAAATATTCTAGAAATAAAAAGGACAGAAAATGGGTTCTTCTTCCTACTTTTCTTGAGTTGTATACTGTACGATGACACAATTTCATGTTTAATGTACTTATAGGTATAATATTATTATAGCACACTGAAGTTTATTTTCTTATCTGTATACCTTTTCAAGTTCTTCTGGGGTCGGAAGTGGCTCAGGTTTTCTTACTATTCCGGCTTTCTCATCCTCAAGAGCTCGCTGCCGCTTTTCTTCCTAAAATATACAAAACAATTAATGAGAAACGCCTAACACAAAGGACACGCTAAAGAAAATAGGAATACAGAAATGAATTAGCATACAATAGATGCGTCATAAATGCGAAACATAATACTATTATAACCACGCATTTTATGTATCATGTCTTTATGAACTTAAATATAGACCCTTTTTATGTTCTACTAGGTATGTATATAAATTAGAACAGTTTCATGTTATATGTTATAATACATTCATGATGTATCATTTAGACAAATACAGTTCCCCAAATCCAAAACAACTGCTAATAAATCAGGAATCATTTTATAAATCAGGAAATCATTTTATTTTCATTCTTTCTTTCTTTGTATATACTTGTTATGAATGAAAAAATGGTATAAATCTTAACTACAGATAACAATAATATCATATCACTGTTGCGGATTGTATAATATTGTGTATTGTGGTAGGGCTGAATAATTGAGATACTGAGACTTAATTAAGCTCATACAGGTATGTACGTTGATGATGATACGCACTCCTTGCACAGCACATTACACATGGACACACTAAATTTTTCTAATTATTGTAAGCTCTTGGTTGACACCTATTAGACTATATCGTTTTCTATATATTCATTATTCATACTTATACACATATATACACAATACACACGGTTACATGTACAGAGGTAATCTTGTGTTACAGGTCTCTCTCTAATTCACCCAAAACAAAACTATATGCCCTTTTCAGCAGAATTCTTTATTTTTTGGTTTTGATATACTAGTCGACCAACGGTTTTTTTTTTCAAGTTTATTTTTATTTACAGGAAATGTTAAACTAATCTAATGAAGTGTCCAGACTTTGACCTTTGTTTACATTGAGCATTTTCAACTTTTACATGGAACCAATCCACAACAGTTTTTCAGCTATATGGCATGACTAAAAATCGTGATTTCCTTTCGCTTTCATTTGAATAATGATTATACTGTGGCTATAAGATAAGTTTTAAAACGTTCTATGTACATTCTGCTTACTTTCATTGCCCCAGGTAAATAATAAAAAGATTAAAATAAAGCCCAAATCAAAACTATGTAACTGATAGATGTAAAATACACGTTTGAAGTCCAAATTTTTGAATTTTGGACTACAGTGTAAATAATTTGAGTTTTTTGTAAAAAAAAAAAACATAATAATAAGCCTTCGATTCAAAGTTCAACAATATATTATGTATATATCAATTCAGTTATACCTCATATTATTGAAAGCTAATAAATTTGGTAAGAGTATACCGTTTTTAAAGACCATAATATGCTGTAATATTTAATGGTGACCAGATGGAAATTTTGAATAAGAAAAAATGCCAATGTTAAAAAAAAAAAAGGTTACTAAGACAGGCCCGAGAACGGATGCACGAATTATGTGAGAATACAAATTGAAAGAATAACAGCACTATATAAATTGTACTATCGACTACGCATTGAGCTTAATTTCATAGTATATATAGGCGTCGTGACTGTATTTCTAATTTAAAATCCAATTATTTCAATGTCAAATGTCTGGTTTGTTTTTCCTTATAGTTTCGTATTAAAAACCTTTATTTACATCTTGTATTTGCCATTTGAGTCTGTATGTATACATGATGCATACATTATATGTCGTAAATGTACCCATGTTTTCTGCTCCACACGCATGTAAATTAAGAACAATTAAGAACTATACCATTCAGTTAACTTGATACAAGTCAAAAATGTACTAACTGGTAACTATCTATGTGTATAAAAGGTATCATTCAAATAGCTACATGCATTTATGTACCATGAACAGAATATTTTATTTACTATAATAAAAGATGTACGGTGTTTTTTCTTAAGATGAATAAAAAAACTGATATGATTCAATATGGATTTTTTAAATACATTTTGATAGTTACAATACATCTCATCAAATTTATCTAAAAAAAAGTTACAGTTCTTTCTTTGTAGTATGACTTTCACTTTCACTTGCCACAACAATACAAAACGAAAATTAAATTCGAATTTTTATTTTCGCTCTGAGCTTTCATAATTTATAATATTATAATATACAGAGGTATTCAAAACATGAATAGAGCGTATACACTATACATATACACATTAGATATTTTAATTTAAAGGGTACAAAAATGTAAATTTTTGTACAAACTTTCCTTGTTTGTCATCTAATGACCAAGAAGAGCAGATGTATGTTTGGATTATAGATGGATACATAATACTACGTACTTTTTCACTTTTTGTACTTTCTAATATGTATACTTTTTAAACAATACTGTATTATTTTATAAATGAAATGATACAAAGAGTGCAAAACAATCAGAGTAATAATATTAGTAAGACGATTTTAGTTGTACTCTCATAAAGTACAGAGCACAGTTAGAAGAAAATGTGACTATTCGGATCATTTTTTTCATATTCTATGTATCAATGGCTAACATATATTCATGACATGTGCATTGTGCATATATACATACACACAAAAACAACAAAAGAATGAAAGACAAACTGCAGCTCTGTTCATAGTTCATAATATATTATACAGGAGTACTAAATGACAATAACAGTTCTATAGAAAGTCTTAAAGTTTAGTTTTGTACAATATTATTATTATACTTATGAGTTTCTACTGATAAAAAATATATAGATTATTTGATATATATTTGATGTATTCAATTTGAATAATTCAAATATTCTATAACCACATACTAAAGTATATAACCTATTATATCGACAATTGTAGCGACAATACATCTTCTCA
>JAQGBI010001051.1:0-11484 GCA_034698325.1 Sminthurinus elegans | reverse complement strand
ATTATTCTTCTTTGGTGTAAATTGTAGAAACATAATTTAAAAATTCTTCGTACAAGTGCCACAAGTATTTCTATCTAAGAAGGACTTTTAGAATTTTCATGTGTGAAAATTCTACCTCTGCAAAATGGAGACTAAAACTTCTCAATTAAATCAAAATCCTCTTGTCCAAAGACACAAATACAATTGTGCCCTCTGTCCATATTCAACAAGCAAGAGTCACTACTACAAACAGCATTTGAAAGTTCATTTGGTTGAAAAGCCATTCAAATGCCTCGAATGCCCATTTAAGACCAAGTACAAAATTTGTCTTCAATCCCATGCAAAAACCACTCACATGCCTCAATCTCGGTCTTTTCCGCGTCCAGAATCTGGATGCAACTACGCCGGAAAAGGTAAATCAAATCTCGCTCAACACTCCAAAATCCATTCGAACGAAAAACCTTTTGGCTGCTCTCATCCCAACTGTGACTATTCCACAAATTCGAAAACAAATCTCACTTCTCACACTCGAGTTCACACGGGCGAAACACCATTTGTTTGTCAATTTGAATCCTGCTCGTTTGCAAGCAAGGCGCCACAAAATCTTGTGGCTCACTCCAGAACCCACACAAAAGAACGGCCGTTCAAATGCCCTGAAGCAAATTGTGGATACGCCACAGGACACAGTTCTCACGTCAAACGGCATCGACTCACTCATGAGCCCAAAGAGGGCGAAGAGCGCCCTTCATTTTCATGCCCACTTTGTGAATATTCCGGAAAAAGTCCAGTTCTTCTCTCTTCTCACATCAAACGTCACACCCTGGAAAAACATTTCAAATGTGACGAGCCCAACTGCAATTTTGAAGCCAAGAAGAAAAACGATTTGGACTACCACAAATTGAAGCACTCTGATGAAAAACCTCTTTTCTGTTCATTTGAATCATGTGAATTTCGTTCTAAATACAAAAATGCTCTTGTCATTCACTTGGAAACTCACAGTAAGGAAAAAATGTACAAATGTGAACTTTGTCCGTTCCGAGCCAAAACAAGAAACGTCGTTTTAAACCATTTAAAATATGTTCATTCCACCATTCGACCTTTCAAGTGCACAGAGCCTAAATGCAACTACACATCAAAGACAAAAGGCTATTTAAAGCAGCATGTTTTGATTCACAGCGGAGAGAAAAATACACTTGTTCCTTTCCTGCTTGTGATTATAAAGCAGTCCACAAAACAAGTGTAAAAGCTCATGAACACAGGATTCACAGGAACAAGACGAATTAAAAGCTGGCATAAAACACAAAGGTTCTAAGGAAAAACTATTCGTTAATCATTCTTTCTTTTGGAGTTGTACATTGTGTTTGATAATTAAAGTTCATTCTTTGTATTTAAAAAAGCAACATTCAGCGTCCCGTTGGCATTGGTTGCTTTTAATCTGCTCAGTGTATTTTTATGCGAGACATTTATTTTTTAATGCAAACTCACACGTTTACTTAACGCAATTTTAAAACTGTCTTCGGCTGTGTTCCGTTTTCAACTCTGTACTTTTTGAGCGACGTTCAAATCTGTAAATTCAAAATTTGAAGCAATTTATTCATGCCTCTTTGTATTGACGGGTGTAGTAATTTTTCAGTTTCAAAAGGTTCAATTGACTTCAAAAACACGAAACTGAAGAACATTCTATGAAAATTGTTTATTTTATAACACTCAACTTCATAATAAATCCTCCTGTAAAATTAAAATGTTTGTTTGTAAAATTCTACCAATACCAAAAATTCGCCACGTTGATTTACTTTTTCATTACGGACACAAAGCGTTGACGGCAAAACGTAGTTCAACAAGAAGAACCAACATAAACAAACGTTGCGTGTTCAACAACTTTTTCAAAAGGATTCGTGTTTGTCGAATGTTAAATATCAAGTCTATGAAATTGTTTGTGATATCGTTTTATTTGTGTCGTCAAGTGGAGGCCGACACTTTTTGACGAGGACATAATAATTGCAAGTTTTTTGTAGAAGGATCAAAGAGTTGAGATATCTACCGTCTTTGAAGGTAAAGAAACGGACGAGGAAAATTTGAATCGGCCTCCAACTTCAACAACTTTGTAATGGAATTAGCTTCTATTTTGCTACAAATTTGAACGCGGTTTACTGTTTTTCATTTGATTTTCCGTACCCTTGCATACAGATATATTGGGGATACTTGTTTCGTTAAAAAAATTCCTAGTAAAATGTTGATTTCAAACCTAGAACAAAAAGTTGGATCGCGGTGAAACCTGTAAACCTAATTTATATAAAATTTTCTAGTGTTAATAAAATGCAGTGTGTATTTTACAATCTACTTTAGTCTTTCAATTCCTCTTTTGTTTTCAGTACCCATCGTCGATACTCTCATTCTTGTAAAATCATCCAAACACCAGAAGAATTAGACTGGGTTTAAAAAGAGGATGGTTTATTTTATGCGGTCTGATTCGTGTTAAAATGGAAAATGGAATCAAGCGACGCGATGGACAAGTCTTGCTTTGTCACTGCTTTGTCAATTGTCAATTGAGCTGTACCGCACCATAAATTTCCTCCTCACAAATCCATGATAACTAACTGCAATTAATTTTGAAGTATCCGGTTTCAGAAACAAGAATGTTCCAACTCTTAATGTTGATGCTGAAGATAAGTTTACATAATTTTTAGTAAATAAAGTATTTTACTTCAAGTTAATGTTCATGTTATTGAATTAACTACACATTGCGTGACAGTTTAAATTTTGGCAGAATCGGCAGAGTTTTGTTGCTATTTATCTCCTTTATGTATTCCGTCCTCTATCTATTCTCAAAGTTCATCTGTCAAAGGAAATCAGAGATTCATGCTAAAACATTTCAAGTGGCGTCAAAGTTCTCTAATGTAAAAATGGGATTCCGGGCGTGTCGAATTGGATTGAAGCCGTCCCATTTCAAAGGAACAAATCAATATATGAATTGTGTGCATAAGAATATTTATGCTTATTGTTGTAAAACGTTGACGCCTTTTTAATTTTTTTGCTACTTTCTAGGCCCAAGACTGAATTTGATTGTCTAAACCCCAGGACGTGATAAAAACTAAAGTGGGAGATAAAAATAATATTGCTGAACATTTTTAAAAGGGGGTCTATTGCATTGGATTGTTTGTTGTTGTCCAGAACGGAGGAATTTCCATTTTGTGCTGCCTCTCATCGTTTCATAATCATGGCATTTTGGCTGTCTGATGTTAATTTGGATTGAAACTCCTGCGATTTAACGAAGAAGGTCAAAACAAAACATATGTAAAGAAGAATGTTCAGGCTTCATGCTGTACAGCTTTGACGCCATTTACAATTTATTTGCTTATTTTCAAGTTTTTAAAAGTTATAGAACTATATTCATTATCCGATGAGACATAGATAAATACAAGCATCAGGTTAAGCATATTGTTCCTGTTCATGCTTCAGGTAGTTTGACGGCTTAACTCTTTATATAAAAATACCTTATAATCCCTTAAAAATTCCTTTCTCACTTTTTCACCCTCTCTCTTTTCTATTTTCAGGTATTTAAAGAAAATATAAAATATTGGTAAGAGGCTTTGGACTTTGGAATTTCCCTTCACCACATGTTCAAAGAACACAAGAAGTCAATTTGGAGTAAACCCCAGCAGCAGTCACAATCTCTTTTTAAAATAACGATTACCCTGCAGTTTGGCGTTTGTGTTGAAAGGTGAAAAACATTTTCCTGGTGTAAGCAAAGTCTCTCTGGAAATTCCACGCACTCAAAGTTCTAAATTAGTATTCTGCTTCACTGTGCCTTGAAAATCGTGCGAATACAGTTTTCAAGTTTCTATTCTAAGAGCCACAAGTTTTTCTACCATTCTTCAAGAGTTCAGTATACAAGTCTGAAAATTCCCACTCTAAAAAATGGAGGAGAAAAACTCTCAACCAAATAAAAATCCTCTTGTCAAAAATCAGAAACACAGTTGTGCCCTCTGTCTTTATGCAACAAACAACCTTCAGCACTACAAACAGCATTTGAAAGTTCATTCGGTTGAAAAGCCCTTCGAATGCCCCGAATGCCCATTTAAGACCAAGTACAAAAGTTGCCTTCAGTCGCATACAAAATCCACTCACATGCCTCAATCTCGGTCTTTTCCATGTCCAGAATCTGGATGCAACTACGCTGGAAAAGGTAAATCAAATCTCGCTCAACACTCCAAAATCCACTCGGATGAAAAACCTTTTGTCTGCTCTCATCCGAACTGTGACTATTCCACAAATTATAAAGCAAGTCTCGTTGTTCACAGTCAAACTCACACGGGCGAAAACCCGTTTGTTTGTCAATTTGAATCCTGCTCTTACGCAACCCAGACGGCACAACATCTTGTGGTTCATTCGAGAATCCACACAAAAGAACGGCCGTGTAAATGCCCTGAGCCAAACTGTGAATATTCAGCAACAAACAGTTCCAATCTCAAACGGCATCAACTGACTCACGAGCCAAAAGAAGGCGAAGAACACCCGTCATTTTCATGTCCACTTTGTGAATATTCGGGGAGAAGTAAAGCACGTCTTTCCTCTCACATCAAAAGACACACACTCGAAAAACATTTCAAATGTGACGAGCCCAAATGCAATTTTCAAGCCAAGAGGAAAAACGATTTGGAGCATCACAAAGTTGTACATTCTGATGAAAAGCCTTTTGCCTGTTCTTTTGAATCATGTGAATGGAGGTTTAAAACTAAAAGCCATCTTTCCGCTCATTTGAAAAGTCACAGTGACGAACGACGTTACAAGTGTGAACTTTGTTCATTCCGAGGGAAAACAAGGAACACAGTTGTAAGCCATTTAAAATATGTTCATTCTGACCCTAACTTCCTCCCTTTTAAATGCCCAGAACCCAAATGTAACTACGCATCAAAGGAAAAAAGTAATTTAAAGCGGCATCTGTTGAAGCACTCTTGAAAAACAAAACGCCGGATCGACTCCAGATTATGATTATAAAGCAGTCCAGAAAGGTAATGAAAAAGCTCAGGAATATATATTCACAAGAAGAAGACCAAAAAAAGGAGTAGGAAGCTGATGGAAAATTGAACGGTTTCTATGAAAACCCATCACTAACAGTTCACTCGAAACGAAATATCAGATCACTAGAAAAGTACAAAAACTTTTGTCAAATTCCAGTCTCCAAGTTTTGACTCTTAACTCTTTGCAAAAACACTGTAGCGTTGTACATTCCGTTTGTAAATTATAAAGCATTCCTTCAAGTTTCATAAAATAACGTTCGGCTTTACGCTGCCGTTGCTTGCTTTTCAATTTTTGTGTACTTTTGTGTGGAACGTTCAATTTTTAGTGTAAGCTCGTACGTTTACCCATAAAACTTCCACGAAACCTTTTTATTCCCAGTGTTTGCTTTTCTCTCCTAAACTTTTAAGCGGCGTTCAAGTTTATGAATTAAAATTAAAAAGCAATTCATTCAGCCTTTTCATGTTGACGATCATAGTAATTTTTGTATAGATAATTGTTTCTTGTAATTCCTTGTAACTTTCTTCCTAATTTTTCAAAACATGTAAAGAAATTTTGCATTTTACAATATCCGCTTTCTCCAATCGCCGTGGCCACAGTCATCGCCATAAAAATTCTTCATTCCTACTTCACAAATCTTTTTACAATAGATCCCCCCCTCTGAATTTTGAGCACCACGTTTTCCTGCTCTAAACAAAATAATGACTTAGAATGTCACAGAAGCTGCAAGTTAAAATGTGGCAAATTAGCGAGTAATTTCCTAAACTTGCGAGCACTCTCCTAATCCACATAAAAAATACCAAAGTTCTACAAATGCCAAAATATTGACACGTGTTTTTGAAGCCTTGCTGGAAATGGGCATTGCGGTTATTAACATGAAAAAGAGAAAAGCTTACAAGCTTTGGAATGTCCCGAGTCAAATTTTAGTTGTGTTTGCGGCATACATAAGGTCGAACACTTCTTCTATCCAGACAGTGACATAAAATAATCTTCAAATTTCTTGATCGGCGTCAAAATCTTGGAGTTTGTGCGAAAAGAAATTTTTGAACAGTAAATGAAAATCTGGTGCATTCTTCAGAGTTTGTGTTGCTCTCTTTTCTATGAATATTTGTGAAATTTTTGTCTTAAATTGTACAATTGGATTATTAAAATTCGGTTCTAAAATACAGCCAACGTTTTCATTATTTGGTTGTGATATTAAGAGACATTTTCTTTTCTATTTTGGTTTACCTTGAAAAATCACAAATCCGTAATCCACGGTAAACATTTTCATTCCCAGAAAACTTCCCTTCTGTTTTTTCCCTTCCATTTTTCAGCTCTTCTCTTTTCCGTAATTGACAAAGCATTTTTAGCTTCAAGTGGATTAAGTTGCCCTTTAACACAGAAGCAGCAAGCACAAAAAGTTGCTGGACGTGAAAAGAATCTTTCAGTTCAGTTTAGTTCGTTGTTTAAAAATAATAATAATCCAGCAAGAAATTTACTCGGTTTTAAAAGAAGGCTTTAATTTGAATCCATTTGTGTTTTGAAGGCTGCTGAAATTTCCAGCTCATTCTGGAATGTTGAATAAGTAACGTTGAAACCTCGAACAAAATACATTGTTTGCTGGTTTTGTTATTGATTGAGACCTTTGGACTAGAACAGCCACAAATATCCACAACTGTCGTTGGAATTCAAACTCACATTTGCAGGTGAGAATTTAAGATCGCGCAGCAAATAGTTTTGCGTTGCTGCTCTTCTTTTACGCTAGATTTATTTACAATTGGACTAAATTTTTAGTACAAAACGTTTGAAAATATTGTAAAACATTTTAATAGTTTTAAAAACTTTCTGCAGCAAAATAAAAGCAAACCTTTGACTTTCTTGTCTTTGAAACCAAAAAAAAAGAAAGAATCGCACTCAAATTCGGCTGAAGAATATCAAATGGAGCAAAAGCACAACTGCACCCTTTGTGCATACTACACAATGATTCTCAAATACTACAAAGCACACTTGAAGACACATTCTGACAAACGGCCCTTCAAATGCCCCGAGTGCCCCTACACCGCGAAACTGAAAGCAAATGTCAAAACCCATTTGAAACTTGTACATCTTTTGAAATCACCGTCAGCCCCTCGACCGTTTCCGTGCCCAGAGTCTGGATGCAACTACGCTGCAAAACAAAAGGCAAACCTCAAAACCCACTCAAAAATCCACTCTGATCTAAAACCCATCTTTTGCAGTGAACCTGGTTGCCACTATTCCACAAAATATAAACAGAGTCTGGTTGAGCACACTCGAATTCATACGGGCGAAAACCCTTATGTTTGTCAATTTGAATCCTGTTCGTATGCCGCTGCTCGTCCCGGTGATCTCCTAAAACATTCGAGGACGCACACAAAGGAAAAACCGTTCAAATGCCCCGAACCAAATTGTGAATTTTCAGCCGCACAGAAGGCAAGCGTGAAGACACATCAACTGACTCATTCACCGCAAGAGGGCAAAACACACCCTTCATTTTCTTGTCGACTTTGTAAATATTCTGCAAAAACTAAAGGGCATTTATACCACCACGTTAAACGACACACGCTCGAGAAGTTCTTCAAGTGTGACGAGCCCAACTGCAATTTTGAGGCCAAGACAAAATATGAAATTGAAAGTCACAAACTTGTTCATTCGGATGAAAAACCGTTTGCCTGTTCGATTAATTCATGTGAATATCGTTGTAAATTTAAAAAAACTCTTTCTGTTCATTTAAAGATTCACAGTGACGAAAGAATTTACAAATGTGAACTTTGTCCGTATCGTGGAAAAACAAGAGACACTGTCACAAAGCATTTGAAAAATGTCCACTCTGACCTTCGACCTTTTAAATGCACAGAGCAAAAGTGCAGTTACGCATCCAAGACAAGGCGCGATTTGAAAAGGCATCTTTTGATTCACGAACGGGTCCAAAAATGCAACGGCTAGTTTCAAGGTTGTAAATCCAAAACTGCTACCAAATTCAATGTGGAAAAATTAAGATAGTGTTTTGTGAGAGGACGAATTTTGTGTGAATAAATGTGCACTTGTCACGTGTATAAATTGAGCAAATGAGAAAGGACAATTCAGCCTTTTTCAAAATGAAAATGGACGCAAAACCAAAATCTGGTTGTAAAAAGGAAACGGCACAAATGTAATTAAATAAAATATTTGTTTTGCAAATTCTGCGAAATGAATTACGATTTTTAGAAATACTGAATGAAACAGTTCCAACTTTGGAGATTTGCCAGCATATTTGCATGCGAGTTGGAGCTGAAATTAATTGAGATCCATAAATAATGCACAGGTTTAAAGGAAAGACAAGTTAGTCAAATTTGCATGCAAAATGTGATATAACTCTGACAATGTTGTTTCAAAAAACGAATGCAAATTTAATCCCGTGTCAAAATCACTCAAGAACTTTCAGTTTTGAACATTTTTCAAACCATCCAATTTATACCTGTCCACATCCATGAGCATAAGTTTTTCAGATAAATAAAGATCAAATAGTTTGGTAACTTGAAAATGTTTGCATTATTTTCATTATGAAAATAATGCAAAAATTTTCAAGTATTCGCCTGGAATATGCCAAAAAAGGTCATTTAATTGGATTGTCGATGTTAGACTCAAAAGAAAGAAAAATGTACGTAAAAGCACTAGTTTTTTATCAACACGGTAAAATGGTAATATGGAAGAGATAACTTTTGCAGGTTGCATTCGTTTAAATGGGTTTTAGCAAGTGTGTCAAATCCACACAATCTTGCAGGGAAAGTAGCATTTCACTAATTAAAAGTATACGCAGCGTATAAACAATTTTCATGTATATTTAATCCATCCTACGCATTGCTAAACCTCATACAGAAAAGTTCAAATGGCGTCCAAATTCTACCATTCTGGTTTTGAGTTTAGCAGCTCTTAAAATGTTTTGATGTTTGTTGACACTTGACACGCCAAAATCTTTGTCCTTTGTAAAACTCAACGGTCTCGAATATTCAATCTGCCCTAGATTATCAAGAGGCGTTCTGCATCATTGGGACAGAACAACATGCACTAAAATTTCAAACGGCGTTCCAATGACACAACAAGTTTTTCTCTTTCAATTACTAAATCTGAGGTTAAAAACTTGTTGGCACGCCGTAAATTTTCCAGCTGCAAAAAATAAATGCTTGACTTCAGATTTTAAGCCCTTGTTTACAAATTCTTCTATAAATTGCACCTTTTTTCGTAGAAAAACATACAAATGACCAAGCGTTCGTTCTATACCTTTGAAAAGCAACGTTTTGAAGGAGATGTGAGTTGCCCGTTCCGTTTATATGGTGAAAAGGAAGACAACAGTACACGTTTTAGTTTCGTCCAGTCCTGTACCAAATTTTTTTGCCGAGTTGTTGGACTTTTGGATTTGCTTCACGGAAATTGGATTAGCGTTTTACATTTTTCTTCAAGTACTTAATTTTAGACTTGACGTTTCTTTGTTCTGTATTTTCGTATTTAAAAGGATTTAATTTAAAATTATTTAGAGTTGAGTGAATGTTTGATTTTGTCAAGCCAGGGGCTTTTATTTTTATCCCTTTTCACAGAATGGCTTAAGTTTTCAATTCCCCGAAATCCCATTCTCTTTTCCTATTTCCCTCTCTGCCATGTTCCCCTTTTGCGGCCTGTTCTTGAGTTTAAGTTGACCAGTTTCTTTTTGGACACAAAACGTGAGACATGCAACAAAGCAAAGTTGTCACAAAAAAGTTTTGAGTGCGTTTAAGTTTTGAACATTTGCGTTTTGGGGCAACTTTGTCTTGACATTGTCTTGGTGAATGACTGTTGTAAACAACTTTCACCAGAAACCAAATTTTGTTTGCCTTTATTTTCTAATTTTAAACAGTCTTTAAGTAGTTTTTGAACATTCCAACAATTGGCCCTGCTAATTTCGTAACTTATATCTGTAAGGTTTTCAAAATCCTACCATTTGACAGTTAAATATTTTTGGTGACAAAACGATCAGGACTTTTGAAATCTCGTTCTATACAAAATGGCAACCACGAAAAGTAAAAGTAGTGAAAGTCCAATCGAGCACAAGTGCGCCCTCTGTCCATATTCAACAAAGATTCTCGGTGACTACAGGAGACATCAAGTGACTCACTCAACTGCAAAGCCGTTCAAATGCCCCGAGTGCCCCTACAAAACGAAACGGAAAGCGAATGTCAAAATTCACGTGAAACTTGTGCATCTTCTGAAATCGCCATCCTCTCGTCCTTTTCCCTGTCCACATTCTGGCTGCAACTACGCCGCGAAACAAAAGCCAGAGCTCAAAATACACTTAAAAATCCACTCTGATGAAACTCCAGAGTTTGTTTGTTCTCATATCAATTGCAATTACTCGGCAAATCAAAAAATACATCTCATTTTACACACTCGAGTTCACACTAGAGAAAAGCCGTTTGCCTGTCAATTTGAATCCTGTTCTTATTCAACGACCAGTTCAGACCATCTTGTGAGACACTCCAGAACCCACACAAAAGAACGGCCGTACAAATGCCCTGAAACAAATTGTGAATACTCAGCAGCTCACAATTACGTTCTCAAAAAACACCAACTCACTCACAATCCAAAAGAGGGCAAAGTACACCCTTCATTCAAATGTCCACTTTGTGAATATTTTACAATATATAAAACTGCTCTCCCTCAACACATTAAAACTCACACGCTCGAAAAATTGTTCAAGTGTGACGAATTCAATTGCAATTTTGAAGCCAAGACAATACAAAACATCAAACGGCATAAACTCGTCCATTCTGATGAAAAACAATTTGCTTGCCAATTTGAACAGTGTCAATTTCGTTCAAAGTACAAAGATGCTCTTTCCACTCATTTGAAAACTCACAGTGACGAACGACGGTACAAATGTGAACTTTGTCCATTCAGAGGAAAAACAAGAGGCGTCGTCACAAGTCCTTTGAAAAATGTACATTCTGACCCCAATTTTAGGCCTTTCAAATGTACAGAGCCCAATTGCAGTTACGCAGCCAAGACAATAAGTAACCGAAACAGGCATATTTTGGCTCACAAAGGAGAAAAGTGATTAAACTCAGCTGTTTTTTTCTCCTGTGACCATGAGTATTTTTAGGTTGTGGGCAGCCATCTTGAGTCGCCATCTTTGTATACTGCCCGTCTTCTAATTTTGTAAAATATTTTTGAATAAATCAGATCCTTTAGAAAGTAAAACGAAAGTAACGTTGGTACAGTTAGCATTCGTAATTTAAAACGGCTTTTAAGTGCTACAAAAGATCTTTTGTGATCCTAAGGATTCCATGTTAAAACAACAGATTTTAAGCAGATTTATCTTGCGTTCTCCATGGAAATCCAACTGCAACCTTTAAAACAGGGCTGAAATATTTGTTCTCTCTTTACTCTTTACTTTATTATTATTATTATTATTATTCACTTTATTTACGTCTTAAAGGGTTTCACAATTAAGTGGTCTCCCAACCCGAAGACGGC
>JAQGBI010001050.1:0-11497 GCA_034698325.1 Sminthurinus elegans | reverse complement strand
TAGCCTTTGAATTGACTTGCCATTTGATATATAATTATCTGTATATCGGTGGACACAGGAAACACAGATCAAATGAATCAAATACCGTATTTATCTCATTATAATGTCATCTCTTTATCATCTTCAAACTTTCAAATTATATTATTCTTTTTACAGTATTTTGGTGTATACGTAATTTTAAAAGTAAAACATTTGTAACAATTATTATTATTAGCCATTGGAAAAAAAATCAATATCTATATCTGTAAATTAAATATGTATTAGCCATGGGATAAGAAACCAAAAATGTTGCAATGTGTGTGATGGTTACATTTGGAGAATGTACGGTATTGGAGGTTCAAGATTCAAGGTTCAAGTGTTTGATTTATTTTTCCTAGGTCTTCTCACAAGTTCACTCTTCTTCACCTATGACAACCATTACACAGAGCCAGGTTCGAGAAATGGTTGAAATCCTCCAAGAAGATTCTCGCTACAAAGCTCTCGATCGTCTCGATCAAGAAAGAAGATTAATGTTACTTCAGCATTTGGGATTTGTACACTGCCCACTTCGAGAACACTGTCCTTCCTTCCCCAATTGCATGGATGCTGTGGTAAGTCTCTTTTACGTTCTTCTTTTTTTTCTTCTTTCGTCCACTCACTGCCACTTTTTACTGGTTTTATTCTTTCTCTCTCCATGTGTATCTAGTATCTATGCTTTTACATGTGTGCGCTTGTTCTTCCCTTTTCCAGTCACTTCATATCTAGTATCTATCCAGTTCTTCCAGTTCTTTCCCCTTTTTCCCGTGTCCTTCGCACTCCTCTTCTCCTTTCACCGACTATTTTGATCCACATAATAATATATTATCCTTAACTAGTCAATTATTGTATTAGCTTCTCTTCAACACTATTTATCGTCTCGGGTCAGCTTCTTCTCAGACACTCAGTTTTACCCTCTGCATTCTTATCTAGCTCTTTTGTACCATAAAACACAGACATGTATACAATGTACATGTACATATAATCATAACATAATGTTGAAAATGAGCAGAAAAGTAAGTCTTTGCAATGATGAAAAAATTCCATGAGATTAATAAGGACCAAGTATTAGGAATCTAAGATAAACACAGAGGATGAGGAGGAGGTAAAAAAAAAGTTTTTTTTGTGAGTTAAGGACTTTAGTTTGTTTTTGTTGACTATAAATTACTTGTAGAATGTGTAATAGTGACAGCATAAAGTTGACGGCTTTGTCTTTATAAAAGTTTTAAATCAAAAAGTGGACTCATATAAAATATAACACAATGCATAATGTCTTTTTATGAATCTAGTATATAAAAACGTTTATCCGAACTACTCTAAAAAGTACGCTGAATGTTGTAAAAGCCTAAAAAGAAAAAGAAAAATTAGGTATCTTGAGAACACTCCTAGATCCTAGATATTACTCTACTCTTAAACTTATTCAAGATTCAAGACGCTATAGCCATTTATATATTGTAACTATGGAAGCTCCAGGACTTGGATTGTGGAAAAGAGCCCGAGTAAGATTATTACGGTTTCTTATTTCTTTGTTTAACTTAAAGTTTTGTGGACAGACTCTATAGGCTCAAAGCACCAGTATATAAATAGATGCAAATGGTTTAGGTGTATGCAGCATCTTGTTCTGTGTTCCAAGCTGAAGGAGAAGACTCAAGATTTAATTATCGATCAATGATAGTAAATCCTTTTGTATGTATGTGGGTGTTTTCTCCTTTCTTATTTTCATATCACTTTGTTGTCTTCATCTATCTTTGAGCCATGTATTAACTCCTCGGCATCAGATCCTTTGATTTTATGGGTTTATCAGTATTTGGATTTTCAAAATACTACTGTTACAAACGGCAGATGATAAGATTGTATACTGTACTGTAAAATTGTAGATGAAACTCCATCATGTGTCAAACTTTGCATATTTCATGGAATTCTGACTTTGTAATTTCAAAGTCAATTTATGTGTAGCTTGTGTATACAATGTTCACACTGTACATAATAAAATATTCAAGTTGAAATCCCTCGATGTTGAAAATTGAAAAGGATACTTATAATATAATAAGTAATGCATAATAAGAAAATATTTGGTTGTATACCGGAAGATTGTGCACGGTTCTGAGAAGTTTTTGTTTGTCTACATTTCAAGTAGACTGCTGTATTACAATTTACAATGTATTCATACGCGTGTGATCACACAGATTTATCATGCCACATCTACATTGCACATGGTGCACGTGAACAATTTACAACGTACATGGAATGTACAAGCATAAATATTACAAGTAGAGCAAGAGCAACAGACGGGTATTCATTCGGTCAACCAAACTTTCTAAAACTTTCTTCAGCTACATGTAGTCTACATACAGCCTACAGATAATAGATAGTTGTGTACGAAACTCATCTTTGGGATTTGATGAAGATGAGATGAAACTCATTTGTTTCAAATAGAAGAGACAGTACAGTAGACTGATCCACAGAGAATGAGATTGTTTCCATGTATGTATGTACTTGCGTGCACCGTATTTGGAAGACGTGTTACGTTTTCAAAATAGGGTAGAAAATAGAAAATCCGTCTCATATTCAGAATCCAGAAATGTTAAAAACATGATGTAAATATAAAATAGTGCTTGTGGTGGATGTTGGGTGGGTTAGGATGATGAAATTTTCCTACGCGTAGAAAGTTCTCTGAGTAACTGTATGAAATTTACGCAGAAAATAATCACAGAGAGTATATGCGTTTACTTTACATACATGCATATAAATAAACTTTAGCTCTTTCTACTACAGATTACAGATAGATGTGGAAAGTAGGAAATTTTGCAAATTTTTTGATGAGACACGGTCAAACAATACATTATGAATTATAATATTATGAGATATAATAAAGTTAAGCTTGGATTTGGATTTAAATTGAAAACTGGCGTGGGAATAGAAATGAGCATCTGCTGGAGAAATGTTGTTTGACTAATTTTGAATTTTCTAAAGAGTTCTTTCCTAATTAAAAACTGAGCATAATTTTCCAAAAAGGTTCGTGGAACAAACTGTACAAAAGGAACAAAAACAAGTACAAGAGTACCTTACACTTTTATTCCTCAAACGCAGGTACTCTGTTTCAGTCGATGAAAGATAGCTATTTTCATCCCCTCTTTTAAAGTTGGCGTAGCAGAGGCAGAGTAGACAAAAGGTAGTAGTTAGTATAAAAATAAACCGTATGGATAAATACATATACATGTAATATTGAGCTGGAGGCTAAAATCTTGTTCTTGTTAATCCGTATGTATTTTCTCTCTCGTCAATGATGTTACTCCTGTTTCTACTTTCTCCTGTATAGTGTATGGTTTTAGCAGACTTTCCTATATTTAGCAATAAAGTAGCTTGGGGAGAACAAAACAAGAGTAGGTGTAAGTATAATATACAATATATTGTACACATACATTTTGTGAAAGGAAAACTTGAAACTCAAATCAGAAACAGGATCATGTGTCTGATGATGATGTTGAGTAATTAAATAACTTGAGCATTGAGCACTGGGCATCAGACGCACATCAGATTGGTGAATTACAAAAACAAGTACACAAAAGGAGGCAGTAGGTACATAGTACATACTACTTAGTTGTAGCTGTACAAACAGTAAACTAGTAGGCATGACTTAAAAGAGATTGCTGTCCGTGACATACATACATAAAAATACTGAGACTACATACAGTCATATTTACATGTTATTCCCATCTTTTATTCAATAAGGATGAAATCTCCTAAAATTGAAGGATTTAGACTTCCAATTTGTAATTTGTTGAATTGCATTAAAATCCAATAGATGTACAGCGTTTAAGTAGGTACATTGTGCACGTATTTTTTGGGGTTAATGGAATACGATTACAGATACGATTAAAAAGTTCCAGGAACCAACTTCCAGGAATTTCCATAGTAAAATGGTATAAAATTATGATATTTTCCAAAGTCTCAAAGTTATACATATTTATTAGTATAATGTATATGTATAATATATAATATATAGATATATTTATAGTTGAACTGCCTCCTTTTCTGCTGACGTTGCATTTTGCACAGGATATTTATGTTTGTGTTCAGTTTTAGAGGAGAGAAAAAACAGCAGTGGTACTTTCCTTTCTTTTGGGCACAAGTTGCAATTCTAGAATTCAAGATGTATGTACAATGTACACACAAATTGTAGAAATGTAAAAATTGAGCATGAATAAACTACACAAAGCAAAGGTTCACGAGGGTAGTTTTATTTTGGCAACTAGGCATTTCTGCTTTTTGGCTATGAATTTCATTACAGTATACATGGCATTGTGGTGCATACTGCACAGAAGCTTGTAAAAGTCAGCTTGAGAAAGTTACACTACTCTTTACTGCACTAGTCAAAAGCCAAAGCATCTTATTGCAGAATTTTTCCAGTATCTACAACATCCACACTGTAGATTCCGTGATAACTTTAGCCGCTATAGCTTCTCCTTTCTCAAAGAATGTCTCTTGCAGAGTTCAGTTGACGTCCCAGATTTATTTACATGATCTTGGATTTTATCTTTTACCAAAGAAGGGTTTAAAATTATGACATTTTATTGTACAATACTGATATAATTAAAAATGTTCAGTCACTGCACAGTAACATCAAATATGAACTTTACATTTACTAATTTGAGTGGGCTAGGTTCTTTAAAATTTAGGACAAAGAACGAAGAGAAAACAAAACTACTTTCATGAATCTGAACAATAATATCTAGAAAAACTCTAATTATTGTCATCATTTTTGAATTTCTAGCCTGAGCTCAAGCTGTAATATTTTGGTTCATGTTTAGCATTTAGCATGCTTATTTTTAATACTTTCAAAAAGCTATGAAAACTGAAAAAAAGGAGAAAAATTCATGAATAAAGGCGGACAAAATACACAGAATCAGACAAGATATTTCACTTTTTCAATTTTCAGTGCATTTAAGTAATACACAGGCTTAGGTGGATTTACTGGACTTTCAATGCAAACAAAATCAATCTTGTAGGGTATTAAAGTGCATTCACATGCTTTTTTACGCGCATAAACAGGATACATGAACTCATGTTTATTTCAGTGGTAAAAGTGTTCCCAACTTTATATGTATTTTATAATGCTCTTATATCATTCGGTTAAAAAGAGAGAAATCAGAGAAATGGAGATGCACAACAAACAACAAAGGAAAAAAACAAGAAGCGTGTAATAATGCAGAGTAAGAAAGAAAGAAAGAGGAAGCTTTTTAAAACCACTCTAGTTCCCCTTCATTCATGTATGTATGTATGTATGTATGTATGTATGTAGATATAGGTATAATGTGTACGCAGTAGACAAAAGAGAGTGTAGATATTGTATTAAATATATGTGTAGTATGATAGAATTGATACAAGTGTAGTTTTATGTACTGTGTACTGTACACTTTCTTTTGACTGACAATGGTAGTGGGTCAGGGAGTTCAGGAAGAAGAAAATGAAATTACACTGAGAGAGAAAGTGGCATTTTACAACGTACATCCTACGTTGTACATACATACATATGCGGACGAGGCTACTTACTGTACTCTCACTGTGCATTAGTTCAGTTCTAGGCTTGACAGACATATAAATAGATAGAAGGGTAGATACTTTGAGAAGAATATGAACCCGGCTTACGAGAGAAAAAAAACTCAAAACGAGGAGAAAGTTTGAGTTTCAGTTTGAAGTCTCAAGTCCCAAGTAACTGAAACCAACCGACAGAATAATTTACTCTTGTATTATATATATAGTCTACTTTTCCTTCACTATGACGACGACTTCTGTAAAATAAAATACCTTCCGTAAGTTATTTTACGTGAGGACATTTCTTCAGGACTGGGACAACAGCACAGTTTACAATGTACATACAGTGTGTACATTTCTCCTTTCTCCATGCCAGTGCGTCCATTTTATTCGCTGCCTACTTTCCACTGTCTGCTCAGATAGCCTAAGTAGGAACGAAATGTGTCTATTATGAAATGCGTTGTACATTGTATAGAGTATAGATATAGATATGTATCTTAGTTTATTCTACTTATTTTATCCGTCTCAGTCATGCAGTACAGTTGAGTGGAGAGAGTTTCAATAGTTATAGTTTCAATTTGAGAGTTTAATTTTGGCCTTCTTGGCGTATCTTGGTGCTTATTTTGTATAGTACAGCACAGAGAAGCATATTATTAAAACAATAAATTTGCTTCCAATTGACAGTCCATATTCTTTGTTCAGATAAAATGAATACGTGTGCTGTATTGTAAAATGTATGATGGGAATTTGACAAAACTTGTATTTCCGAAACTCGGAACTCGTTCAAAGTTAAAATAGAGTTTTGGTTTCTTTGTGACCAACCTGTCAAATTTTGGACTGGGAATTTGGGAAACTGGGATTTAAAAAAAAATTATCCAAGATTAACTACAGCAACCACAAAGTAGAGAGTTAAAATTCACAAACTTTTGTTTGGGTATTGCGTATTACGTATTAAATAAAGAGCTTGAGAAAATTAATTTTCTCAAAGGTTTCATGTACATAATATGCAGATATGTGTGTGGCATATATAAATTTTGTATTCAGTAAACTGTGAGTTTGAGCATCTAATCTCTTAAATATTAAAGGGATCAAAAGGCTTTGTGCTTTGTTTTATGGGTTTTGTGTGGTAGTGATTACACAGGCAATACATACATAGATAGATAGAGATAGAGACTTGACCTGAATTGAGCTCAAGTGCTTTTGCTTTAACTTTGATTCCTGTGTGTATTCGTGACAAGTTGAGAGCTTGAAAACTTGTATCTTTTTAGAATATGAATAATGGACCGTGGTGAAACGTAGATATCTATACGAGTGTCTCCAAGGTCCCTGGAAGAATAATACTCTATAGACTATAGAATATGTACAATGTACAGTTTTAGTCAACAGTATCATGGTCATCATCATCATCATCGTAGTGATGGCTGGCAACTGATGACAAAAGGCCGACGTTGCATCTCATTCGCGTTTATATATATATCTATTTAGTTTATATCCAATGTGTATTGTAGGCAATGTGACTAAGCAAGTTAGAAAGTAGATGTATATGTACACATCTCATACCGAAGTACTATGTGTATTTATTTCAAAGTTTGAAAAAATACAGAAGGGCCAAAATGGAACATTTTCCTTCCTATGCATTTTGTAACTAAAATCCAGTTAAAGAGTCTTACATAGTACACAGTGAATATGAATGATTAGAATTTTCTGATGTTAATTTTCAACTCTACTGCTTTACTTATTCTCATTTCTATGCATGTATTATGTAATATATTACAGTCTGTACAATAGCGAGAAATAATTTTAAACTCGGCAGCAAAAATGAAGATAGGACAAAACACATCATTTCGGGGCAAATACATTGTACACACAATGCACAATACGCAGAATTACCGAGCCCTCTTGTTTGCTCCATATAGTCAGTAGTTTGAAATGCACAAAAGATATTTATTAGAGTCTAGGGAGATGGGTTTACACGTGTGTAGAATCTCGAGTTTACATTTTTCTACTGTTCTTTAGTAAGTACACAAACCCTTCATTTTTTTAAAGTAAGCAGTAAATGTGGGATGGAAAATTAAGATCATATAGGTCTTTTATTAATAATATTCTGATATTCTGTATCTACATTTTACATTCTACACATTACAAGTAGAGTATAGACGCATATGCAAGAAGAAGTACGGAAGAGGAGAGGAAAAGTAAGATTGGAAGCTTCGTGGTAAAATTTATGTGATGACGCAAACAAGAGAGAAGGTTTTGAGAAAAAATTCCTGGTATAAATTATTTGTTCTTCCCTTCCTTGCTATAGCATAAAGGATCTATAGCTTACGAGAATACAGAACATTGAATACAATGTGAGTCGAGTGTTGAGATTGTGTGAATACTGAATACTGAGTAAAGTAAAATATCAAATACATTTACTCAAAATTAAACATTTACTGAACTGATAAACTAATTTTCTGTGCTGTGGTGAATAATGAATGATGAATATTATAATGAAGAAAACCTCTATATTTGATTTGTTTACTAAAGCTAATTTGTTGATTCTGCCAAGAAATAATGAGCTTTGGATTCACGAGTTGTTTATTATAATGTATCTATAATACACTACAATGTACAATGCTGTATTAAATACTTTTATTCAGTTTACTCAATTAAACATGTACTTCTATTCAAGGCCACTTGAACAAGCTACAAATTTCAAGTATGAGTCATGATAGAATGACTGTATATACTGAACATGCCTCTTTCTGCTATGTTCGTCCTTTCCATTTGGAATTGGAAATGGTCATCGTACTTATACTGTAGTACTATCTGAAGAGAAAAGGGAAAGAAATTGCATGAGTCATATACAAAAAAAACGCTCCTTTCAGGTTTTCTTTAGGAAACAGAATGCTTGAAAAAAATGGTGAAAGCGAAAATGAAACCGGAAGGGGGATTTTTTTCCTTTCCATTTTCACCATATTTTCATGTATTTACATTACATTTAATATTTAGTACACTTGTATTTGAAGGAAGATCAGTCTTAACTTTTACATGCAGATTTATTATTTACTGCTCGAAACATGTGATATGTATTATATTGAAATTATGATGATGATTTGAAAACATGGAGAAAGTAACTCACGTTATTCATAATTCAAACAAGCCAGTTTTTTACATACTGTATATGCGGGTTTAGAGAGAACGAGAAAGACAGAGAGAGCAAGGGAAATAAAGAAAGAAAGAGAGAAAGTTTTAGAGCAAAAGGAAGGCGAAAAAGTCATTTCAAGTTTCCAATAATTCTGAGAAAAATGGTCTATCAGTACATACATACACCGTTTCATGTAGCAGTCATTCAAGGAAATGTATTCAGCATTCACTTTCTCTCAAGTACATATTTCACGAGCTTGTCATTTTCACATTGTTATCTACTTTGTCTATTCAAATTTGGGAGCTCTCGAGCTCTGTCAGCCTTTCTATAAAATTAGAAATCTAGACATCTAGACATCTGTCAGGTAGGTACTTCCATCTCCATCTCTATTCTCTATTTTTCTATATTGATACGAGGGATTTCATAGGAATTTAAGAAAAATGACGCAGTTTTTTATGTGGGAAAAAATGTACAAATACGGAAAGAAAATACCTATATATATACAATATGCATCCATAAATTATATTACCTGTACATTATTCACATATACAGAAAAAATTTATCTCATATAGTCATATATGTAGTATGTATAATATGTATAAAAATTGAGTTTTCCCGTCTGCACATGTTTAGCATATTACTCATGCCTCATACTTTGTATTATTTTGTACTATTTTGAACAGAAATGAAACGTTGTTTGGAATTTAGGATTCAGGAATTTGAAATTCGGAATCTAATTAATTTTCAGTCCTGACATTTGTTCAATAAATATATAGATATTTTATGTTTTTATGTACACTGGGAATCGGGACATATCGATCTACATTCGATAGAAATCTACAGCATTCTACAATCTAGAAAGGTGTGTGCTTAAAGCATGTGTATTTCAAAGATACTATGTATTATATATTATATCACCGATAAAATCAAATCGATTGTATATATTTTATACACACATCCACAGAATCTATGGAACTTTCTACAAGTCTCTACTTTTCCCTTGGGAATCTAGTTTTAGATATTTTTCTACATTATACATATAAAACATTTGTCCTTTTTCCTGTGTTCTGTGTACTGCATTATCCTTTTGGTAAACACTTTTTAAGGAGGCAAAAAGGAAATTTACTGCAAAAAATATATGAAATAGAAAAATGTAGGATACCTGCAAAGTACAAACGTGTGTAAAGCATGTTGCCTAAACCTATACAACTCTGGACTCTGGAGGATTTGTAGTAATCTTAAAATACGTGTTGTAAGCACGACAACAAACATCGTCAGTGACAGTAGCAATGATAAGTACAGGACAATTGAGAACCATGGTTAAAAGCTACAGAGTATGGAGTTAAAAATGTCTTGCTTACAACAAACAACAAACAATCTAAAATTCACAAGGAGCTCACGTGCCTTGTTTTAAAAAAAAGCAGGTGAATAGATAATGAATAAGCATTAAAAATTTAGCTAGATACTACAAGGACACTTGTAGTACAAGGTCATAGTGTTAATTATGATGATGATGCACTTACACTTGTTAGTGATATCGACCTCCGGTCTATACTTCGTACATTTATATGAGAATATTGTAGATAAAGTATGCACTAAAGCTGTCATTAAAAACAGTGACAGGTAAAAAAAATCTGCAGAATTGTGGCAGACAGGTTTTTTATACCGGTAAAATCTTTTACTAAATCAGTGTACAAAATGAATTTGATTGAACTGTACTGTACATTGTACATTGTACATTTTTCATTGTGTAGTTGGCTGAAGAATGGAGCAATGAAAGAGCTCTATTTTCCCTGATAAACATATACAGATTTTGTCATGTTGAGCTATGATGGAAGGCTGACTAGTGAATAGTGAATACGGAATATTCAAAAAAAAAAGAGGAGAATGAGACGAGACCAAGAAGAGGTTTTTGCTCTCGGCTATTGCTACTGAACATTTCTATTGTTGTTTCCCTTTTGTACCTTCTCGTGTTATGCCGTGCTTCTTGCTTTCCCCTTGTCTTGTCTCTGTTCTGTATTCTGTATCATGTTGTGTTGTGTTGTGCTATGTTGATGCATGGTAGTTGATAGTAGATAGTAATAGTTTACGTACGGAGTGCAGATAGATAGATGGGGAGAGACGGACGAGGAGTTTGAAATACGGGATATAGATTTGGCGGGTGATGTATTATTCATGTTGATAGCGGAAAAGACTGACGTGGTTAAGTTTATTTATCGATTGCATTCCATTCTATTCTATTCTGTTTTGGTACTTTGCTCGAGAGAAAGTTCTTTGATTCGATTTACAGTCTGCTCGCTTACGCTTCCTTACCAACATTACAAACATACGCATCACATCACATCACATCAAATGTAAAGACAAAATCTTGCTCTATGCTCTCTGCTCTATTCTCCATTCATACTTAATATACACAGTACACAATGCACAATAGATGTATCTGTATTTTTTTCCATTTTTTTTTCTACGATTCTCTGCATTTGAAGTAGAGAAAATATTCTAGACACAAAACACAACCTTCAGGATTCAAACAAGGAATTCAAGAGTTTTAACCTTTATCTATATAAAATCATGTACAAAATTCATGTCGAGCAACAAATTGAACATGTACAATGAACACTATGTACAATGTACAGCGCAATGCATAATACACATATTTTTGTATTTTGTACCTGCAACAAAATTACAACTGTACAGCTGAATAGTAATGTTTAATGCTTTTGTCTAGTCTCCATTTTTTTATTTCTATTTTTGTCCTCTTCTCTCTGAAACCAAAAACCAAGTTCTCTATTAGGTCGGAGTAAAGTGCTGGAGAAA
>JAQGBI010001049.1:0-11503 GCA_034698325.1 Sminthurinus elegans | reverse complement strand
TACTTTATTTTACCTAAAAGCTTCAGCTCCACGTTGATTTTCTCGTTCTACGTATACCTATTTATAAAATTATTATATATTTAGCATTCCATTTTATTTAAATGACTTAAAAATGGTTGAATACATAAAAAGTACAATATCAAATACTCAAATACATTGTAAATATGTTATTTAAAAAACAAAAAAATTCAATTTTTATAACTCTTACTTTCGCTATTGATGTAGCACAACTTTGGAATTTTGTCCAAAATTTTGAGTTTACGAATGCCTTTTCTTCTTCCAATCTATCCTCTTGATGGTTAATATTTAATTGCTCATCAAATTCATGATAATCTGATAATGAATCGCCTTCATTTCTGTCTGTCATACTTTTATCTTTTCCTATATAACAAGGTTATGAAATGGGGAATGGGGAAGACTAATAATATTAGTAATAATAATATAATATTATCTATCTATATAGTTAAAAAAAACTGAGAAACTGGTATTCTAAAATAGTCAAACCAGTAAAATGGGGAAAAACTGAGCTTTGAATGAAATTAAAACTATAATAGAGGAACTAAATTAAAAATAATTATCTCGAATTATTCTCTCTGAACTCTGAACAGCAGATTCAGATTGTTCAAACTTGTCCCACGAAAAATGAAAATATGCATAATATGTACATATGGAATATGGTGTAGAAAGGTGTAAAATGGAATGCATAACGTTTTTAGTTTATAAAAGATGGAAATGTAAAAAAAAAAAACGAATTTATGACCATTAAATTTTACTAATAAATTTTTTGAAACACTTTTGTATAGAAAGAGTACTAGTAACACGTTCATAATTTAATTTCTCTTTAATACTTTTGATAAAATCTGTATTTTGTTGCATATATGTATATATATATATTTATGTATTCTTATATGAAGGTAATATGTTCAAGTTTTACACACATTATCATCATATATAATAGCTTTGTTATGTATTTTTATATAATATATAGAATATTTTAATATTTTTTATTTTTTTGATTCTTTTAAACTCTGACAAAAAAAACACACTCTTTTTTTCTATTAAATTCCACACACACACACACACAAAATTGCAAACGAGCTTCATAGTAATAAGTAATAATAATAATAAGATATTCATACTCAAAACATAAATATCTACATACATTGTTGCTGTGTATAATAATAATAATTAATAATATACATGTAATAATAATATGATTATACATAATAAAACTTAAATAGTAAGTATATATATATATATATGTATAAGTAATAATTAAGTAAATATATAAACCTACCAGTACGATCAGCATTTTTTTTATTGAATCCAAATACATATATATATATATATATATATATTATTATCATTATTATAATAATTAAATAATAATAATAATAGTTTTATTTTAAAAAAAAGCACACAAACAAAACAAAAAACAAACAAAGAACGAACATTTTTCCTCTTTAAAAAAAAACACTGGCTATATAATGTAATAATATGATGATAATAATAATAATTATCATTATTATTATCATGATGACGTATAAACTACATACATACGTTTTTTAGCACCCCATTGAAAAATAAATTAATGTAAATAAATGTACAAATGGCGTTGTGTGTATATATATTTTGTTTCATATGAATTTCAAATAGAATAACATATAATATTTTATACATAAACATAATATGAAATATGAAACATAATATATATAATAATAATAATAATATATTCGATTACATATATTCGTTCCTTTCTTCTGTGTATATTCGAACTTCAACATATATATATTACACAAATTAGTTCATACTGGCCAGAAAAACAAAAAAAAACAAAACAAAACAAAACCAACAGATTCTTAATAATTAATTATTATTATACTAAAAAAATTATTATTAACTTAAATTATTTTTATTATAATATAATGATTGCATATGTTGTTGTTTTGATTCAGGTATTCCATTCTGGGATTCTATCCGTTATCGTGCGTGGTCGTTTAGGAGGATGTAATTGATCCACTATAAGCGGTTGCGACGATTGTGATGATGATGTGTACATTATATCAGATTCTGGTGATTGAAGTTGAACTCCATCAGCTCCAGGTTCGGCTTTTATTTTTAACGATCCACGGTCCTCTCTAAAGAAAATATAATAGTAAATTGAATATACAAAATAGAAAATTACAAAGAACATGTAGGAAATATATATCTTTTAAGTATTATTATATTGCTTTATTTTTTGGTTACGAACCTCCCTAATGATGCATGTTGAATTGTAGCGGAAGAATTCCAACCAGTTCCACCCTGATTAATTTGATTGAGAAGTTCCTTTGTTTAAAAAAAATAGAGAAAAAAATAATATAGTTAGATATAAATATAAAGATGGTGGATTCCGCATACATATATATATTGTTGAATAAAAAACAAATTGTATAGAAAGTAATTATTATAATGGTAAAAAAAAATACCTGCGAAAAATTGTCCTGTTGAGTCGTCGGTTGTTGAGTTGAATGGGCGGAATTGGCTATTGCAGCGGCAGCCGCTGCAATGGAAATAGAAGATCCACCGTGATAGTATGATGGTTGATGGTCATATGATGATGTTGGATTTCTCATGGATATGTGAGGCTGATTTCGGGAATCTGTGTTGTTTGATCCAGAATTGTTGTTGTTGTTGCTACTATTACTTCCTCCTCCTCCTCCTCCTCCACTACCGTTATTCAGTGAAGATGAGGATTTATTGTAGTTAGTCGGTTGCGGACTTGAAGGGTGATGAGATGGAGATGAATCGTAACCATTTCCACTTCCTCCTCCTCCTGTGGTACTCATGTCTAAAAGTCCACTCACATTTCCAACACAAACTGAACCATCTCCTATTCAAAATTTTAAATACATATTATACCGAGAAAATTTTCAACTATAAACATTATTTATATTATTACTATAAATATATATTATAACTAGTAAAATCTACACATAGGTATATGTACATACAAAAACAAAACATTGTTTGAAATTACCAGTGTCAGTTCCAGAAGAACTTGGACGAGGACTTGGCTGTATAACTTGGATTTGAGGTTGGTCATAAAATAAGCGATTCATTCCTAAGTGACCTGATCCGCCGCTTGCGCCTGGACGGAGAAGTAATGATGTAAATTCTTCGTCAACCTATAATCAAATTAAGTAAAAATGATTAGTTTTTTTTTCTACTATTACAAAAGTAAATCATGTGTATTGCATGTCCCATAAAACACTACTACAAATTACAAATATTTGAAAATAAAGTCGGTGTAACAAAGAACAAAGTACAGTGTTTCTCTCTATATTATATATATTATGTGTACACAAACTTTTTTTGTCATTCAATAATATTTTAATAGTATATAGTATATATACCTTAGAGAACTTGTGAAAATTAATAGCCTGTAATCCATTGTCCGATTCTTCTTGAGTGGGAGGTGGAGAATTATTCGACTCTTCTCCTGACAAACCATTTTTGTGCTCTTTTTTGGACAGTGCCTATTGGAAAGGGATAGAGGAAATAGGGACCATTTTATAATATCATGTGGCAACATATTATTATAGTAGTAAAACATATAGTTTACATCTAAATAAATATATAATATTCAATTACATCATGAAATATAATATATATTCAATATACCTCAATTATATTCTTGTTCGTAAGAGACTCATGTGGTTCATTGTACTCGGTGTACTTTAGTAAAACTTTATCCATGTCTGTACTCGCATACTGAAATTTTTTTCAGAAAAAAAAAGAAGAAAGAAAAAAAAAAGAAATATATTATAGAATCTTTTTTGATAGGTGAATATAAATCTTTCATAAGCTTCAACAATGTCCCAAAACAAATGTTTCAAAAAAAAATCAAACGAAGAAGGCATCAGGTTAAATAAATAAATATATATATCTATCATACTTTTTTAAATTGTACATATATTACAAAGAAACTAAAAAAAAAAAAAGACTTGACAGTGAATCTGGTTACGTAATAATTCCAAAAATAATCCTATCCAATAATGATAATGTTAGTACAAATTATTACAAAAAAAAAACAATGGAAGACTATTTATAAAATAACATCTTCAGAAGAAAACATTATATGATAATAATCAATAGATTGTATAGTGTGTAGCGTAGATGATATTTTTCATGTACAATATATAATCATGATTTTCTTTTATATTCAATTATAGATATATATATATATATATATATACTGTGTACATTTTACATTTTTATTTACCATCATCTATTTATTGTCACAATACGTAGTGTGCTTATCCAAACAACACAACAAGTAACTATATTATACAGTATGTGGTATCTCAACAAAGAAAAGATGAAAACTCAAACTCACCTGATATAGTTTATTCGAAGACGAGAATATAATGAGTGCAATTTCACAATCGCAGAGAACCGATAGCTCGTACGCTTTTTTCATGACGCCGAACTTGCGTTTATTGAATGTTACCTAATTAAATCAAAAGTAGATTATAGTTATTATTAATGACAAAATAATACATATATATACATACATGATGATATCTTATATCCATCCAACAAAATAATATTACTTGTTCTTATTTTTAGTTAACATTTTATAAATGTCATACTTTACACAATAATATAATATAATATACTACCAATCATTTGACGTTTCACTAAAAATACTCAACTAATACACATGTAAAGAGCTAAAAATATATATTCCATATGTCATTTAAAATAATCATGTATTTTGTCCCACCAATGATGATTTTATATTCTACAGTTTGTACCATGTTCTAATGAAATATACTCCATAATATAATATAAATCACATATAATATCAAAATACTTGGAAATCTTAAATACTATTATTTCTAAGGTAAAGTTAAAAAAGTTGTCCTATTCTTGCTTAATAGTAATAAAAAAATTACATATATACATATTATATCTATAATAACATATAACATGTGTATATATAATAAAGATCATGATAACACTGTTAAAATACAAAAACAATTACATATACGTAAAATAATCATCATCAAGTACTGACAAATACCTACATTTCTAAATATTTCTATGTATATAATATAATATAATATATTTTTGTACATCTATATATACATGCGTATTTAATCTCTGATGTACTATAATATCTGCATGATAATATAATGACCAAATGTACAACATAATAATAATATGTCGTATTTATCTATACAATACTTCATGTATATATACATAACTAGCACATGAGGAGTCTTCTTTCACGCTTTTCCCCTTCCTACTACTGATACATCTATAATCTATCTATTCTATATACATAATAATCATCATGTGTACATAAATACTTGCGGCTAGACTTCAATCTATCTACCTATTCACATTTTTACACAATGTCATGCTACTAACTTTTATATATTATTATTATATATTATATTGATTCTCTCTCTCTCTCTCTCTTTTCCTTTCTTTCTTTACTTCTTGTTGTCTGTACAAATAGAATGACTTGAACATCAAAATAATATAATAATACGTGAACAAATTCTTAGTATTGTTTGTTATTATTATCATTATTACTATTACCTGCCGATTCCTTTCATCTGTAATTCTGGAGATTTGTATCTTTTTCCGTCCCATGATGTGTCTTGTATTAGGTAGCCGTATCAAGAATATGTAGCCGTCCGGTATATATAGATATATATATATTTAAGTATAAATATATAATATATCGTTTAATTCAACCTTGCACTAAATATCCACCACACCTGCGTAGTACAAAAAAAGGAAAGATTGTTACCCGGGTTATAGAAAGAGACCGAGAAAGAGAGGGACAAAGACGACGACAACCTTGAGTCTCTCTCTCTCTTTCTCCACACACACACACATATTGACTGACGTCACAAAGTAAAAATAGATATAAATACGTACACATACATAGAAAATCTATTATTAGATGAATCAAATTAAAATTAAAAACTTACACTTTTATTATTATTCCATAAAAATAAAAAAAAGAACCGTAGAACAATAATGACACACTCTCTCTCTCTACCTATCTATATAGTCTCTATCTACCCAAGTGTATAATATAATACTGAATACTCTGTGTACAATGTTTTGTTGTAGTTGTTTTCAGTAGGAATTTCAGAATATAATAATATGATGATGATGAGTCGAAGACTAAAGTAATGTTATGTTGTTGATGATGATGATGATGATGCTGATGACTATGTGTAAAAATATGTAAAATGAGAGTAGATCTTTGAATTTGAAGTTATAATGACTGTGATTTTGACGAAGTCTTGGGGGTAAAATATCTGGCACGTGCCAGATGTCAAACTAGGGGAAGTATTCTATTTATAGAATATACAATTGAATCCCCGGATAAGACGGAACAGACAAAAAAAAATTAGGGGAAAAACAAAACCGAAAACCGTGAGTGTTCCGAGCAATGGGGAAAAAGTCGACTAAGAAACTTCTCTCTCTTACTCGTACACACCGACACACACACACACATACAGACATACACAAACACACTCACTCTCTTTTACTCACACTCGTCGTCGTTCTCATAGACGTACAAATTCACTATCCATCCATCCATACACACACACACATTCACAAACTTACAGCAGTAGCTTCATCATGCTGAAATGCAGGAGTTTTCTTCTTCTTCTTCTACTTCGTATTCGTACTGATATTCGTCTTCATAGGAGAGAGAGACCAAAACGAAGAAACACAACATAACACACACACACACACAGATATATTATATCGTCTTTTTCGTTTTACTTCTTTCCTCTACTTGCTCTTTTTGCTCTTACTGTCTCTCTGTCTCTCACTCACACATACATACAAAATACAAACACACACACACATGTACAAAATACATGTATACATGTATACAAAAACATAGACTCTCGTTCATACTTTACTTTTCGTTACTTACTTTACTAGGTATCCTCCTTATTTCTTATTCATACTGCTACTTCCACAATATTACCATGAAATGAAGACCAACTCACTTACTTAATACAAGAGAGTTAAGAGACAAGACACATGATGGTGATGATGATGATGGTGAAAAACAAGAAGAAGAAGCAGCAGAATATAACACAACAACAAGAAGAAGAGTTCCAAATGCCCCCAACATCTAGAACTTTGGCAACAAGCTATGGAATGTAATATCACCTTAAGGGCATGTATACATAATGCTAAATGATAAAAAACTTTTTCATATATAGGGTAAAAAGTGGTAGGGTCACTTTTTTTTTCTTCCAATTCCTTCCAAAAATTTTACCCTCAACTTAATATATTGAGTAGTAGTATTATTATTATTATTTAGACTTCTTCTACTTCTTATTGTATCCTTCATGTCGATGAACTTGGACACGTGTGTGTTCATACTAAGCCCTTTTTGTCTTCCTTCTTTCTTTATTTTTCTTTCTTTCTTTCTTTCTCTCATTTTCCCTATATTAAAAGTAGTAGGAATAGGAATAGTAGTAATACGTCAGAAAACTTTTAACCCTGTACTTATGGTATACCACTACTATCATCATCACATATTATATCGATGCATAAAGTAGTTTTATTATCTTCCAAGGGGTCATCTCTCATATTATATGCATATTATTGCATAGATACTGTCTGTCCTCTCATGTATACTTGCATCCATCCATACAACAATAACACAAATAATGACAATAATAAAATAAAACAACAAAATATTATAGATCGTAGATTTATGTATTACAGTGTGTGTACAGGAATCTCTCTATAATATTTTCTTATTTCTCTCACAATCTCTTGAACTGTGCTGTGTACAGTCCAATAAAGTGTAAAATAAAGTTTTGTACAATATCATCATATATGTACCATGTATGTATGTG
The DNA here is from genome assembly GCA_034698325.1 of Sminthurinus elegans. Classification (NCBI taxonomy): domain Eukaryota; kingdom Metazoa; phylum Arthropoda; class Collembola; order Symphypleona; family Katiannidae; genus Sminthurinus; species Sminthurinus elegans. The sequence continues at coordinate 3,605 of JAQGBI010001049.1, read as the reverse complement.
GAGTCTACAAGAGAGCATCATAGTATTGTATACATGTGTGTGAAGGTACATTATCAATAACAACAAAATATACTATTGACACTTTTATAATAATAATATAATATCAATATACAAAAATTGAATGGAATTATTCCAGAGAGGTAAAGAGAGAGAGAGAGAAAGAGAGAGATGGATAGGTTTTCCCACAACAATTTAACTTCAAACCATGTTACTCCTACTTTGACGTTTTTGTTCATGCTGTTTGTTTCTTTCTGTCTTTCTCCCTTTTATAGGATATATAATATTATTATTATACATTATAATCATCATGTACATAATATAATATATACTTCTTCTCTTTTTTTTTTGTATACTCGTACTCGGACTCGTTTTATAAATTGAAGTTTGTGTCTGACTGTTGTCAGACAAACTGTTGTCTTCAAGTTAAAAAGGAAGGAATATCGGGCTTTACATTATGAATCAGAATAATTAAATGAAGAGCAAGGAAGAGTGATAGAAAGACAGAGAGCGAGAGAGAAAGAGTGCGAGGTGAAGAGTGGAAAAGATGATGATGTTGTTGTGTTGTTGTTGGTGATGATTCTTTTTGAATCTAGTTGATCTAGTGAAAAGTTTGTATATACATAATATTTTATACAATATTGTTGTATAATATTGTATAACATACAAGTATACGCAATAGTAGAGGTGTTTCTGACTTCTGACTTAAGTAGTTATATAATAATGTAGAAGAGATAGTGTGGATTATATTATATATTATATGATTGTAGAATGAATGAATAAAACAAAACCGAACCCCTATATGTATATATATACCTAAAAGTATACATGTTGATGGTGATGATGATTATAATATATATAGGTATAATATAGAGAGTTTTTTGGCATTGCTACATTATTTATGCTTCACTGTTATGTATAGTTTTACGTATGTACATATTTATGTGTTTGTGCATCTTTTTACTCAATCTATACTTTTACTAGTTCACTTACTACCTTCAACTTGAGAGAGAGAATATTGTGATTCTTTCTTTCTCTTCCTACTACTACTACACTACGATCACTAAAGAATATCGTCTATAAAACATAATAACACATACATAATATATCTATGCGCAATGTTTTACCCGTATTTCAACTTTATATTGTCTATGTACTCGTGTACTTATTTACTTATTTACAAAAAAAAAGTGTATTATGGGAAGGAAGAAGCGGAGATAGATAGAGAGATGTGTGTGTGTACTTCCAACATTTCGTGATTATACTGTGATTATACATACTATTGCTAAGAGTGGATTGAAAGAAACACTCATGCATACATATATATACACATACAGAGAGAATGACGTCATTGAAAGCATCTAAGCATCTTACTTACTTAAATACAGTATCTATCCCTGTATAGATATTATGTTATAATCATTTTATACTATACTTAATAAATAAGTCGGTATTACATTCGGGCATTTAACTAGTATCTCAATTTATAGTATGTCTATATCTTCTATCTATCTATAATATACAAAAAAAAACACCATCATTATATAGACGTCTCTCTTACAATATTCTCTATTCAATATTTTATAACTAACTAAATATCTAAGTAACTTCTCTGCATTATGTTGATGGAATTGTCTGTTTTTCTTCATGTTTGATGAAATATATTTCAAATACCATAATATAAAAAAATTTACTAAAATATATATGTAACATAGCCCAAAAAGCTTTGCTTGATACACTGCTTCCATATTCCATAATATATACATAATATATAGATACCCGTTTCACGGTTTAATTTTTTGTTTGTCTTATTCCGAATTCATAGTTTGATTAGTTATTAGTGAGTTAATTTTTAAAAGGCGTTTGAGTGTATATGGAGAAAAAAATGTCACCATCATCCGCAAACACACATCAACATTCATGCAAACACATATTACACATAATGAATGAATGTATAGAATAAAGTACCCTGGGTACTTTTTTTTTTAGTATTCCAAAAGGTGTTTTTCTAGTTGATGACAGTGTATTATATACTTACATGCTTGATGAATCAATGATCATGTTCCTCTCTTGTTTAAATACATTTTTTCTCATGAACTACTGTCTACAACCTCAAATCAATGAAAAAATCAATAACTGCATCTTCACACTTAAATGTTTATACTTTTACACTATAAAATTGTTCTACAAAACGGAATCCTAAATCAATCAATATAATAGTCAGAGTATTCAGTATTATATAATATATGTCATTATCTTAAAAAAATAATGGAACCTCCAAAACTTATAGAACTTTTACTGTGTATAAATGTAACCGAATTTTGCATAAAAATTTAATATATTTACAATTGGAATTGGACTTACCTAAAAAATATTATGTATAATATATACAATATTTAAGTACGTGTGTAGCCACAGTTGAGAGTTTAAAAATCCGTCATTAAATTCCAAATTCCGTCAAAAAAGTGTTCCAGATTCATTTAAAGTAACAGTCGTGGACGAAGAGTACTATAATATAAATTCTAAATTTCTTGAAGGTACAAGATTGCTGATTTGTTCCGTAATTGTTGTAGTAAAATAGTATTATTTTATTGTATTTTTATCATGTAAGTACTTTTTATTTTTCTTTCCTTCGTTTGTGTAAAATATTGTTGTATATATTTAATAATAATTATTATTCTTTATTTGAAGCACCATAAATTGTTAATAAACACTAGTGTACTATATATATTTTGTGTACTTTTTAGGTATATAATGTGACCAAAGTTTAATAATATTTTTTATTGGCGATTGACGAGAGTTTATATTTTGTATTTATTAGAACAAGACGAACTGAAATAATAAATAAGTAATAGCGATTAACGATTAACGATAAAAAGTTCAATGTATATGTATAATATATCTACAACAATCAGTAATTGGCTTTTACGCTGATATAATTAATAATTATTATTGTATAATAACCAAACACAAATATAATATATTTAAAACGAACGATCTTTAGGGTGGATGTACCAAGCCAGGAACAAGAATATAATGTTGCAGAGCGATATAGAAGAGATGTTTTAGTCAAAGTGACTCGAAGAAAAAAATCAGACAGGATTTTGGGTTCTGTGTCCACCACAATAGATGACTCTGATCAAAATCCAAGGACATCACACTCTCTCAGTTTACATTCCCAAGGCAATTTGGAATTTTTTCGAGCTCACTTTTTACAATTTCTCGTGCGACATCTATTTTCTTTGACGATGAAAAAAACTCACATATTTATAGGGTATAACTGGTTCTGAGCTATATATTTTCTTACAAACTATTCAACTACTATGCTTACGACCTTATAGCTTATATCGAATACACATTATTTGGGAAAATCCATGAGCTAATATTTTGTGACAGTTTTGTCTAAACCCAAAAAATCACATGGCATCAAAAGTATAACAACTATCCTGAAAGTTCATTTTCACAGGATTTTTTAAAAAAAAACTGATCTGATGATAAAAATTGAAAATCTTTTCCAATACTATTTAAATAGGAAAAATTTCGACAATTTTCCCCTTGAACTCTCAGAATACAATGCCTTTTACAATACAATGTTTAAACGACAGATC
>JAQGBI010001048.1:0-11508 GCA_034698325.1 Sminthurinus elegans | reverse complement strand
AGTAATAGCCATTTCTCTTAGCCAGAGTAATAGCCATTTCTCTTAGCCAGAGTAATAGCCATTTATCTTAGCCAGAGCAAGTATATCGCCACATGATGCCAGCTTAAACGGGTTTTATTATAGTTTTGATTGATAAAACATGAAACATTAATGATACGTGTTGCAATGAAAAATACCTGAACTTCAATTGTGTCAAAGAAAAGACCAATTTTGTTGAGTGTTGCAAAAGAAGTGTATTTAATCCCACTGTGTTGAGCTATTTTTTCCGCAATATGCTTGTTTTTTTTTTCTATTTGTGTATTTTCCTGAGATTCGTCCATGTATTTGTCAAATATTTGTTTGAACCGTGGACAAGGTTGATCCATTGCGATGAACTGTTAGAAAATACCACGAAACAATAATGCACAATGTAAAATCTTCATAATTACAGTTATTAATGGCTGCTTAAATATTGTGTGTTAGTTGTATAATATAGTGATAATGGATAAGGGCACTCTGAATAAAACTTTCAACGTACACTGTCCATTTCTTTAGGTACAGTTCGTAGTGATACAACTTGAGGCATTGAAGATGAGCAGTTATGAACAACCAGATTGTTTTGGTGCTGTGGATCCGGATACAAACCTCTCAACATGCTCAACGCACTTCGGATTGCACGGTCAACTACAGAACTCATTACAAGAGTTTCATACTGATTGTACGTTTTGTCCAGGAATCCCTCATATCGAGCTCTTACAAATCTCCCCAACTCCTCGGTCTGCTCCACACCTTTCTAAATACGCGAATTAAAAAACCCAAATGAAAAAAGATTTCGTTACTTGAATTTATTCATTAAAATTTACAATAAGTCGGCTAAAAACAGAAAAACTTATTGCTAAAAGAAATACTTGTGTTAACTGCCCAAATCCTCCTTCCCAAAGAGATTCGTCCTTGTAGGGATCAGTTGGATAGGTCTGTATGAAATTTCGATCTCCATGCCGCATAATCTTTTAAATTTCAAAAAATTTATCTATATTACAAATTTCTGATATTTTAACCGTTTTTTTGTGTTATTTTACATTCCTGTACACTATTGAAAATTGAGAAAGATTAGCCTCTTACAATTTGCAGAAATTGTAATGTCTGTAGATCCACGGAATTGTTTTCGTTCCCTTGGACTAGAATACAACTGAAAAAAATGGACAAGACAAAAACGAGCAATATTCTAAATTCTCTTGCCATGTTTTCTTGAAAATTACTACAACTACTTAATCTATAAACTTTTTGAAAACAAAATACAACTTCAAACGTGACGCTAAGTATTTTTTTGGTATTTTACAAGTTTAGTATGATTTATATTTGTAATATGATTTTCTCGATGTTTGAATATCAGAGAAAATTGGAGAAATTCCTCCTGGTCCAGTTTACAAAGGGAAAATGAGGCAAAAAAATTACAAAAGAAAGTATCATGGCCCAAGTTTTAAAATTGGGATGATAAATGATGATTAATGATTAACCATTTGTTTAAGCTGAGAAATGAGTGATTTGTGTCTTATTGTGAGTCTTTTTCAGTGTCAAATTCCGAAGCGTGTGAGCATTTATATTATGTATTTTCAATGTACAATTTATACATAGTAAACATGTTTGATGTACATGTACACTTCTTTGTAGTTACATCTATTTACAATTTACATCAGACATCACGGGGATCACTAATGAGCAGTGAGCAGGTAACATGTATGTACACATTGTACACTGACGAGTCAGGTATATATTTAAGCAGGAAATATCCAATGAACACTTTGTATGTCTGCATTCAAGGTTCACTGAAACATCTCTCTTGTGCCCTTTAGACACTTTTGACAGACTTTTTTCGTCAACTTTTGAAACTTAAATAGAAATTCATAAGTCATAAGAATCATCTCTTCCCTTCAATATCAGTCAGTTTCATACTTAAAAATGGTTTAGAACTTGGAATTTAACAGGTAACAACTCTGCACAGAAACACGTGCAAGAAATGTCTGTGTGGCATATTTTATTATCTATATTTTGTAAGGTGTGAGGTGTGAGTAAAACAATGTGCAGAATGCAGAAGACACATCGTGTCAAGATTATAGTGGCATCATTTGTCAAAACCTGGCCTGTATCTGTCAATATTACGTGTAGCATGTAGCATGTAGTATATGGTAATATATTACAATTTTTCTAATTCTTGTTTCTATAAATTTTCATTTTCCAATGTCTAGACATGAGATTATGGAGGTTATAATATAATATGTTTACCTGTATCCAGAAATATGTTTAATTTAAAATGAGTTTTACAAATACAAAGCACCTATATATAATCACTTATTTTACATGCTTTAAGGAGACAGGATGTAGTTTTACTAGTATAAGTGAGGTACAAAAAGATGAAAATATGAGCTTTTCCACTTTGTGTACATTTTCTTTACTTTAATGCGTGTGCATATATTTAGCAATCAACAAGCTCATAAATCCACAAAGTGCCTAAAACTTCCGTCACATGACTTTCTACTTAGCACACGTTGAACACTGAACATTGAGTACTAGTATTATATTGCTACATACTTTACATAATATTTAAGTTATTATGAGTTACACATGTCATGCTACGCGTGAGTTATCCATATTCGTTTCAAGGGGTGAGCTAAGAAATAGACAAAGGATGGATTTTTATGTAGTAAAAGACTCATTTTTGCTGTCATATTTGTATCATTTATTATTAAATTATAAGATACTCGAGGAAAAAAAGACAAGTTTATTTTGTTTATTATCCTTCAAAATTTAGGATTTAGGAGTACTAGAGTCAAAATCTAAAAAAAGTGTTATAAACTCTTTGCGCAAAATATGTTGTATAAAATGGATTTTCTTTGTTCACAATAATATATAGATTCAATATTATTTATAATAGTGTGTATTTTTTTACACATTCTATGTTTTGAATTTTTAGTTGAATATAATATACAATATTTAGTCAGGTAATCAGAAGTTTAGCACAAAAAAGTAGTTTATTTTTAAAAGTTTTAAAAATTAATATCAAATATTAGAATAACAAATATCAAATGGAGTAGTATCCGTTTCTAGATGGACCTCCGTATTTGACTTGTTTCATTCCATGAACGACAGCTAAAACAGCAACAGCAAAGAACAACCCCAACAGAACAACTCCACTTCCTACGATAACCACTGCAAAACATTGTAAAAAAAAACACAGAAAGCACATTGTAATTTTGTCATTCTCGGGAAAATGGGAAGAGTAAACAAAGAATAATGTTATTCAATAAAAGTAGACATTCAAAAATTCATAAGTTTTGAAACCTTTTTTTATATTATTTTACCTTCATGAGTTGTCCATCCCATTGGATTATGATGATCCGCATCGACGAGTGATCTCTGTTTCAACCAGCTACTTGTAAAATTTTTCCCACTAGCCAAAAGGTTCATTCGGATGATTGGATTCAAATTCATTTTCTCAGTGGAGTGTGGAGTCGGATGATGAGGAAAATTAGAAAAATCTCTTCCCCGTGTATTTACATTGGATGATTTTCCGCGTGCAGTGTTCCTCAACAACCCATTTTGTTATTTGTTTTACTTGGTTTTTTTAGTATTTGTGAATTTTTAATGTTTCTGCATTTTGGTTTGAATTTTGAATGGAAGTTCACAGTACAGTGTGTTATGTGTTATGTGTTATGTGTAGTGTGTAGTACTTTTCACAATTCAATTTTTGTGATGCGTGATGCACACAAAATACAAAGTACAAAATGTGAGAAATGAGTAATATTTTTCTTAAAACTTGACCACGGCAAGCTCCAAAATAAAACTAGTCTGTTTTTAAGTAGCTTGTGCGTTTCAATTCATGTTGTTTTGTCGTTACAAAATCACGTACTCGAAAAACTGGAATCAGGGATCAGAGAGATATAAAATCGTTTGTTTTGTACAGATTACGAGGGAAAAAAAGTTGAAGAAAATACCACCAAGTGACTCATGTAAAAGTCATGTATACTAGTACGCTGAAGATAACTGTATTAATTTTAAATGTTTATTATTTATTGATATTTGTACGTCTTGCCTCTTGTGTAAAACCTTCTTGCACAATGAATTTATAGATAAAAACTAAAAACTAATGCAAGGGAAAAATTTGTATGGATGTTTTGTATTTTTATGTTGAACGATAAAATATAAAATAGACGGATCACGTACTGCCATTTGAAAATGGACATTGGAGATGACACCAAGTATTTAATACAACATGGACATTGAATAATGTATGTACATATGCCTGTAAATAGTAAATATATTACATACTAAATTCAGTAAATTCTGTTCTAGTCCATTGACTCACATTCCTTAACGATCCACAACCCACAACGCTCAGCTCTTACTTGATAAGCTAAATCAACAATTCTTATGATGATAATGCATAGGTATATATCTTTCCACTTTCTACTTGCCTATGATTAAATAGTATAATAATGCATAATGCTATATCATTTACAAAATATTATGCATTACCTGAAGACTATAAAATATGAAACATGAGAAAATATAATACGGCAGCAAATAATAATAATCCAGCCCTAAAAATGATACCAGTCAAAAATTAAAATACATGTTGCTTTCAAAAATACCGATCATACAATATATACACGTGTGTTTTTGGATAGGAAAATTTTTGGACGATAGCAATTTTATTTTACTTGATTGATTTTGTATCATATCTAATATATATAATAATTTCTTTTGTGACGGATGTTCATTTTTCATTACATAAGACATAACTGGAGTACGACAAATGTATAATTTACCACGAGTAGAATTTGTATTCAGTTTGTGGTATATTACAACTAGCAGTTGAGCGACAAGCAGTGGTAGTTCGTGAAATGCTACTGATGTTGGAACACTTTGATACTGAAGACGGTACTGTTTTCACTTTCTCTGTGATTATGGTTTTCTGTTCCTTTAAATTTGAGGTAGAAATGGTTGATGATGAATTTTTGGGAGAGTTGATTTCAGACTGTTCTATAGTTGATATGTACGCTAGAGCTTGATTAAGTTTTGGTTCCAACTTTAACATCATTTCATGAATTTCAGCTTCATTACGATGATCACTTTGAATTTTTAGCTTCAGTCGTTCCATTTCATCAAAAACTGGGAAGAAAATTCACACATTATTTTTTTAAAATCTATACTTTTCCTTATCAAAACAGAAAACAGACTAAACTTAAAATTCCAAATATTATAATAATGTGGACTTACCTTTGTTCTGTTCATAATAATGTCTGAGTTCATCATCCGTATGTTCTACTTTCTCTTTGAATTGAGTAATTGCATCAAGAATTTCTTGCCACTGTTGATCTTCAGGATTTCTTATGTGTTTTATAAATAATTTGATTTTCCAAGAGGACAAGCAGAGCATATCTAGTGTATCTTTTAACCCCACAACTTTTACTTTTTCAGTCCATAGTTCCATATTCGTAACGTTGTCATCTGTTTCAAAATAGATGGTTGCTACGAGTCGGGACAAAACTGAGTCAATTTTCAGGGTTGGTAATTTATCTCGAGGGAATTGTAATTGGACTGTTGAGTCAAATCTTTGATTTTCTTCATCCCATAATATTTTACGTCCACTTTTTTCTTCTATGACTAATAAAACAGTATCTAAATGTTCAAAAAGATTTGCATTCCCATCTGCATCATTTTCAGTATCCTTTTTGTTCTTTGTTTTTTTAATTGTACTCCGACGTACAGGCCAGTCCTTCTTTCGGATGTAAATTGTACATTTTGTTCCTTCTTCTTCATGATCAAAGAGGCTACCAAATGTGTCTTGAATGGATACCGGTTTAAAGTTTTCTAGAGTAATAACAATGATTACCACATTTTTTTCTGTTTATTATTGAATTCAAATTTTAACAAGGTTTCTAATTTTTGATGCAACTTTTTTTATATACCTTTGACAAGCAGGATCTCATCCGTGTCTTTTTTAGTTTTGTTAAAGTAGTCACCACTCAAATATTTCCCTAAAATTGTCCCAACCGATAAATTAAAACTCTTGATGTTCCCTCTGAATGTTACTTGCGATGTTAAACTATATCCTTCCACCCAAAACACTTTTTCTCCACTAATGTGTACAAATGTTAGCTCATAAACGTGACCTAGGAGCATCGTAGAAACATCGTTTGTGAGTGGAGTTTTACTGTCTTGTAACAACAAATCAGCGTCATTCCTATTGACACTACAACTACTTGCCATTTTGAATTTAGAATTTGGAATTGTAATGGAATTTCATTTGGAATTTGGAATCACATGAATGAATGAGTGTCAATAATAATTATCATTAATTATTGAAAAATAAACTGACTACACACAGAGGATTTTTCATTGAGAATTTTCGTGCATACTTTAATTGAGACATACCGTGCCGTGGACTTTAAGATAAAAGGTTCAATATAACCCTAACAACACTTATAATGTCATATATTATGTCATGTGCATTTAATCCGCGTGTGAGGTGTGAGAGAGGTTTTCATTCTAACGTGAATTGCATGAAAAATTTTCTAGAGTCTATAATTAAAGATGGATTGAAATTCAAAGGATTAGCATTTTGAAAAATTACCCATTTAATATTTTAAGCAAAAATGAGTCACAAAATTTTCTACATAATCTATTCTTTTATTCTTTTTTGGAGGATTGAAAAACTAGAAAAGATGTTGAAGTAGACGCGAAAAACGAAGAAACATGGCATTTTTTTCCTTTGTTGTTTTTCATTCCCAAACTCTACCCTTGAAAACGATTCATAAAGCGCTACTTTTGAGCGAAATCGTAAAATCGTCAAAAATTGTAAAAATTGTGACATTTTTTTGATTTAATTCGGTTGGTGATAAGTGATAGTGTCATTAATTTATTGATTGTTAAATTAGCGTAAACATAGTTTTTGTACTATTTTATGTGTAAATTAAGACATTATAATTTGATGGGACGTCTGAAAATGAATGTATAAGTAGACAAAAATGCAATCCAAAGGTAAGTTTTTTTTACGGATTACTTACTTTATAATTTTATGTTTTCTTTATTGTTGATTTAATATGGTAAGTACACATACATTCAAAATTAAACAGATATTTTTTAATGCAATGATTGTTATCTCAATCCCTTTTTATAGATACAATGCAGTGTAATAATCACAATGGACGAGGAGATGAACAAGACTCACCGGCTTCTCATGACATTACTTCATTATGGGATAAATTTACTGAACAACAACAACTAATATCTATGATGCAAATTCAGGTTTGATTTATTTTTAATTTCTACCATTAATACAACACGACATTTGTACTAGATTTTTATACTTTAAACTGTTTAATCTGTTTTATTTACAGTTGGATTTACAAAATGAAAAACTAGCTAAATATGATGAACTTTTTCAAAATTTAACAGCTCGGGTATGTTTCTATTTTCTATAATATTTTTACTATACAGAATTTCTTTTACTATATAATATTACACATGGATAGAATACTAGAATATTATTTATTGTTTATTGTCGGTTATTCTATCATTTTTCTAGATCACCAAACTTGAGGTTGGAGGTGAAGATAGTAGTAGTGGAGAAAAAGCTTCTACATCTAAAGAAGCAGCTGTTGAGAAGAATGATTGGACCACTGCTACTGGGCCCGGAAGTGTTTCTGTAGCTGAGATGGTAAAACAAGCAGCTGAGGAAACCATCACAGCTCAAGCAATACCAAATTATGTATTTGATGAAAACTCTGGTCTTTATTTTGATACAGTTAGCGGTTTTTATTATGATCCGGTTAGTTCACAACTTCAATTTATAATTTTATTTCTAATAATTCATGATACATTATAAGTAAGCATTTTTAAATGATAATTTTTAATGTATTAGCGGAACATTTTAAAATTTAAATAATAATAATAATAATAATACGTTGCTTTTATTGATTTGCAGGTACAAGAATTATTTTACAATGGTCATACAAAAACGTATTATAAATATGATGCAACAACACAAACCTATGAAGTACATTCTCAACTAGTAGAAAAATCATCAAAACGAAAAAAGAAACAAAAAGTTAAAAGTAAAAAAGAGGACAAAAAATCTACGGTTGTTATTATTTCTAATCCTTCTAGTCCTGCTTCAGAAAATCTTAATGATGATTCAAATAAAAAATTAAGTGATGCTGAAGAAGGTGAATTAAGTGATTCAACAATAGAATCAAAAGATGACGGAGATTCTGATTCTGTGAGTGATAGTGATACAATAACTTCTCATACTACAACGGATTCCGAATTACGTGAAATGAGTATACCATGTATAAGAGGTGTCGTAGTAGAGTCATCTCTTTCAACTTTACCAAAAGGATTCCTTTTTATCGTCACTTGTATGGGAGGTAGTATTGGGTGTGAAGGAAGTATGCATTCAATACTTATACCTGAGTCCAGTGTTAGTGAGGTAAAGTTATATATCTTTTTTTACAACAGTAATGCATAAATAAATTATAGTACTCAATTCGGAATTTCGTAATATAATATACTCATCTGACTATTAATATCATCAATAAGTATAGACTCCTTTTTTGTTTTATTAATTGTCTTCCTTTATTTTTAGAATTTTGAACATATTTATAATTTTTTTCTTTTCTTGGTTTTTAGAAGTAATCATTATTGTATATTAAATATTATTAGTATTTCTGAATCCTTGTAAAATGGCAAAAAGATTTTTCCTATTACAATGCAGTTATTTTAGACAGTGTGTGAGTAGGAAAAGATACGAATTGTGTGCTAAAAATAAAGTTTTTTTGTCTGGCTTGTCACTAACCTTAAAGGGAATTTTTTTAATTCCAACCTTAATAACAACCTTCAATTTGTTTATTTTTTCTAGCATCATGCGGAATTCACTTTCAACAGTGAGGAAGGAAAGTATTTTTTGACTGATTTAGGATCTGAAAGTGGGACTTTTTTAAATGGAAAACGGCTGTCTGAATCGAAAATCAAGAGTGAATTACATGAAGTTCTTCATGGTTCTAATCTCAAGGTATGACTTAATTCTCTTTATTTAGTAAAATGATGCATAATTGAAGAATTCCGAATGCAAATATTGTCTACTTAAAACTTCGATGGTTCCTCTTCTATTATCTTTTACTTGCACCCAGTTAGTTTCATATCCTAAAATGCATTTATTTTAATTTGAATATCTATGCATGGGTTTATTTATATTCTTTAATTACTAAATACATTATAAACTGGCAAAAAGTATTTTCATACTATATTAAACATTGAATTGCTAAGCTCCAAATTTTTTTTAAATAGTTATGCAGTTTTGTTTGTATTGATTGAACTAGGTTGGTGAAACGACGCTTTTATTACATGTTCATAGTGGATCATTAACATGTGGTCATTGTGAGCCTGGTTTAACGATTACAAAAGAACCCCTTTACGGTAAGAAGTTGTTATGCATTTATTTATTTAGTTGGTTATTGTGACAAACAACGAGGTTACTAGAATTTTGCACTTTATTGCAGTTCAAAGAAAATATAATAGAAGTAGTTTTGTTTTTCTTTTCTTGTTTTTTGGTTTGAATTTCAGTACAGTAAATTTGTACTGTTTTTCCATTTTGTTTTTTTTTTTTCGTCATTATTGTAAAATGATGTAAACGAGAGACCCTAAAATGAATGTAAGCCGTCAAGTTTAATGACTATTGACTTTGAACTTGAAATTTCAAGGATATGAATGCATGTATTGATGTGCAATGTACACCAAACATTTATAGCATATTACCTGCTCATAATAAGAATATATTATACAACAATAAACTGCGTCATACAACCACCTGACTGCATACTCCCACTTTTACACCGTCTTTATGATCCCTTTTTTTTGTACAATTTTGTAGGCTTGCCCCTTTCAAAGAAGAAAAAAGAACAAATACGGAAGCAAGAACTAAAAAAACTAAAACAGAAATATGGAGTGGAAAAGACTGCAATAGAATCTCTTAGTAAATTGCCGGAGACTTACAAAGATAGAGCTTCTGAACGACGAGTTCTCAAGGGCTCAGACAATCCTTATGAAAAGACTCAAGTAGCTTCAATCAATGAGTAAGTACATAAACAATAATATCATCTGTACTCACGTACATCTTATATATATATATGTGTACATATCGTCAGTGTGGCCATGCTATAGCATTTAAGACATGAAAAAACCAAAATATCATACACTATACTATTATGCTTTATGCACAATTATGTATGCGTAGATGAAAGCTTAAAATATACAACTTTTACTACTGCGTAGTTTTTCATCATGTACCCTTATTTTTATATTTTTAGGTCCATTCAAGAAGATAACAAAGGTTTCAAAATGATGGCTAAAATGGGATGGAAAGCTGGAACTGGATTGGGTTCCAGTTCAGCAACACCTGGAATTGTGGAACCTGTAAGTGGAATGGTTTCTTTAAGAATTCTCTTTCCGTAAAATATTATGTTGTGTCATGATTCTACAAACTGCGTATATGTAATATATAATATGTACTATGTATTATAAATGTTTATAAGCCAATGTCAGCAGTGTACAAGAAAGTACAAATATAGCTGTTGTATGTTTTGTATTATAAAGCCATGCTTTTGTTTATAATATGTCTTATATCTTCTTTGATATTTGATGTTACATTTGTATTTTTTTAAAATATAGGCAAAACACAATAATTCCTCCCTTTTTTTTTGTACCGACAAAGTAATTTTCATGGAAATTTTTGTGCCATTTCTTGTTACAGATCAAAATAGAACTAAGACCGTCCCGATCTGGAATTGGAATTTCACTTGAAGAGAATCCATTAGCTAAAACATCGTCAAAAGTCAAAGTCAAGGGGTCCAATGGAAATAAACTAGATCAGGCAAAAATAAAAGAGAAAACTTTGAAAAGGTTTAAGGAAAGTCATGACAATGGGACTCCAACTTCCACCATGGAATCTTTCCAAGAATAGTAAGTACATGATGTACACATGAGATGTGAGACTAATGTCTTTGTATTATTCCTATTTTCTTACAAGATTAATTTTAGATTACAAGAGGAGGAAACTGTAACTCTTCAAAAGTTGTTGTGCCACAGTGCCACATTTTGTAGTCTGTACGCACATACTTTTTGAGCTCAATCAGAATTACTGGCTGGGCTTAGCTAATAGAATATTTAAATCATATTATTTGACTGAATATGTCTTCATTTTACTATATATTACATAGAAACTAGAAACAAAATCATGTTGTTGTTGGTCATGTATTCACTGTATTTTTTTAATACTTGTGTAAAACATAATTAGCAACAGATTTTACTAACATGTAAATGTTACAATTTACAATGTAATATTTTTCCATTGATTAATTATTAAGTTTGAGTTCTTACGTTGACATTCAATGTATAGGCATTTACCGACAAATATTTTTAATTTTTTGCCATTTACCATTACCATTTTCATCATGCATGTTTTATTTTACT
>JAQGBI010001047.1:0-11518 GCA_034698325.1 Sminthurinus elegans | reverse complement strand
CAAAAAATATTAAAAAATATTGAATGGTGGAATTCAGGTGTCATGAAACCACAATGACACCGAAAGTCGATGTCATTCGATGGTAATTTGGACCAAAAAGACACCAAAATGATATCACATAATGTCGACTCATATTATTTCAAGGGGGGTGAGAAAAATATTATTCGAGAGTAGGATATGTACTACAGTTTGGATTTTGGATTGGAGTTTTGGGCAATAAAAGAAAAGGGAGAGAAAGTTGAAAGTTGGTATTGGATTGATATTGGATAAAATGGACGTCTTCCTCTCCTTTCTTTTCTTTTCTACTTATTATCTTAAAACAAAGTCTATGTCTAGCTTCAGAGTTCTGCTCTAGTTCTAGTGTCTCGATTCATAGGAATACTCTATATATCTAAATCCACAGCCGCAGTCACAGTTGTAGCCAGAGTGAGAATGTAGATTGAAAATACGTGTCAATTTATGCTTTATATTTGGTAGAGGTAGACTTTACCTTGGGCGGATTAAAAAATTCATAGTTCTGATTCGGATTCGGATTCTGATTCTATGTACGTTTACAATTCCTGAAGCCATAAAAAATATGGATTGTTAAAATAAGTAGTACACAAGTAGCAATCGGAAGAAAATCCCATGAAAAAAAAATCCAGTTGAAACAAAAGACCGACTAAGAAAGTTACAAACAGCATACAATATAATGTACATATATGAACACCCACACATACACAAACATACTGCAGTGGCTCTTGACTAGCTTTTAGCTCTTGACTTGAATTGACTCTTGAACCTGGAACCTGGATTGTCGACTTGCTTTTTTATACTCGTTTAAAAATGGTCTTTGTACATATTAGCTACATAACATTTTGCTGCTATGGACTTACCATTAGCAAATACTTAGTTTTATTAGTTTGGCTTGGCAAAGTACGAAAAAGAGGCTCATTATGATTTTTTGCTTTATAATAAAGAGAAATTTCTTTAGTCGCCCCCTTTTAATTTTTACTATAAGTTTAACTATATATTTTGTTTGTGGATGGTGGATATACCTATGAAAAAAAGTGCGGTCGTTGTTTTTGCAAAGATGTCCTTTCAAATATTAGACTGGATTGGACTGGATCGGACTGGATTAGTTTGGATTAGGTTGGATAAAATATAGATACATCTCCTTTTCAACATATCTATATCTATATTTATATTCTACGACACATTTTTCACTGCATGATCAATGCTCAATACTTTTCCCGTTTCGCAGCTTGGAGCATTATTGGCATGGCATAAACTGTGAACTGTGACCAAATACCAAATAGCAAATATCGAATAATAAACCCTCTTAAAAATACGCATAACTTTGATCCTTGAACGGGTTTCTTGAGCAATTTCTTAAGATTTTTATGAGCTTTAAGTCTAGAGTCCTAGAGCCTAGAGTCTACAGTCTAGAGACTTGAGAGTAGAGAGTGTTTCCCTATAAAGTCGTCAAAGAGAGTACATAAATGGTGAAATACATTCACAAAATCCAAGAGTTTATGCAGACTGGGTGAGAATTTAAGGCGACAAATCTGTACATGTATCCACAGATATCTATGCATGTATATCTATGTAATATGTAATATGTAATGTATAGGAACATTTAGTATTTACTACATTGCTACATTATTTTTTGAAATCGATCGGATGGATAACAGGAATGAAAAGAGGAGAGGAAAAGAAGAGGAAAGGGAGGACGATGAAAAAGACCATAAATGATAATGTATGGATTATGGATGTTTTCCCACAGCAAACTCCACACTCCATAGTCCATAGTCCACAGTCCTCATATACAAAGTAGGTCTCCTTTTTTCTCATGGACAGTCTGGTTATTTCGTATTTGCTGGATGCAAAAAAAACATCTTGGCATGAAAAAATATGATTTCCTCTCAAAAGTCAGTCTGTATTTTTTCCTTTGGTGATACTAATTTTTCCTTATTCACATTTCTAAATGTACGTATGAATAATATATAGTATATTTTCCAAGAAAAAGTATTCTCGAATTTTCAAATTCTCTCACAGTACATTTTAATAGCCAATAGTAATTCTGATACTATAGTCAAAGCCAAAGTCAAAGCCAAAGTCAACGCCAAAGCCAAATCTATAGCAAAAGAAAATCCCTTCGTCTACTTCTAAATGCCTATCAAACACGATGCCAAGGCGTTTCTTCTTTTTCAAACGATGAAAGGATGGGGAAAAGTAAAAAAAGTGCAAATCTGCGTACATTAGAAAAATATGCATAGAATATGAAATATTCTACTAAATACAAAGTAGAAAGTAAAATGTACGAAATACAGTGTGTCTATTTAGAACAAAACTGACTTGAGAATTCAGAACTTCCCTTGCTCTCCTCCTTCTAAAAATGTATGGTGGATCTCACTTGGACATACTTAAAGCCATCATTACACATTATATTAGACATATTATAAAATTTAATGGTTGATGGCTGATGGTATTTTTTCAAGAGTGTGTATTATGAATGTATTTTCCCATTTTCATATGCTTTGAAATGATACGCCCTCCAAGAATATTCAAGAGGATACAAGAAAGAAATGAGCTATTTCTTTTAACTTGAATCATGTCCACTGCCTACTACCGACTGCTGACTGCCGATTCTCGATTGTAGATTGTCGATAGGCTATATACTCTATACTATATGCAGAATTGTATTTTACATGTTATAAAGTACAAAATGTGTTTTAGAACGTAAGAGGAACTGCATAATATTAGCAATATTATGCATTATTATTATGGTCTATGGAGAATGGAGAAAGCTGATGTATATTAACAACCCATTCTCCACTCCCATTCCAACATTTATACAAACTTGAACGAGGAAAAGGAATAAAAGAATGTTTTGCCAGACTGTATAAAGACCCGTAATAAAAGCTTTATAGAGTATTATATAATACAATGTAGTATAAAGTATAAACTATATTATACTATATATTATTATATATACGTAGTCTAAAAGAAGCACGAGTCTTTTTCATATCACTTTGTACTTCCTCTTCTTGATTCCCTCCTCTTTCTTACCTTGTACTTTTTCATTCTTCATTCTTCCTTCTCCACAGCTCTTTGCAGGTCTTTTATGGGCAAGGTAAAACGTACAATGTACAGTGTACAATGCACAATTCAGAAGTACCTTTTGTGTATTATCCATTCGATTCTCATAATATTATGGAGTATGGAGTATGGAGATGGAGATGGAGATGGAGAATGTGAGCGGTTGACGATCACTACCAATAAAACGCAGAGGAAGAAAGAAAACTGGTATGAGACCCATGAATGGGAAGAAGGTGAAGAGTAAAGAGCAAGGAGACGTGCATGTCATGATAACTTTGAAAACTTGATAGAGAGTGAGCTTAGGACTTAACCTTTCTCTCAATTCATTCTTTATATGATATTTCGCTTTCTTTTCTCTCAATCCATGACGACGTCAACATCAAAATCGACATCCACATCCGCATCGACACTGAGTACTTGATTTGAACAAAAGAGAAATAAAAAGAGCTTCTACCTTTCCTTTTTCCCACAGAGGTGTCAAGACAATCAAGACAATAAAGATGAGCTTGTAGGTTGAATGTTGGTGATGGTGATGGTGATCGTAATGGACCAAACCGAGGGAAAAAATGAAAGGAACTAGAAAAAGAAAAAGAAAAATGATGTGTCTAAAATCATGAGTTATGAAATGGAGGAATGGCTCATTGATTCTATTACACCTACACAGTACATAATATTCAGATTTGAATCTAGTTTGAAGTGGTTTTATGTACACTGTTTGCACATGTTATGTTATTGCATTCTTCACTTTTTTTGGATTTTGGACCATCATCCAATAACATCAATAAAACAAAGTGTTTTTTTCCTTGGGACCTTTTTTACACATGTAATGAAACAAAACCCTTTTTCACTTTATTTTACATTTAAAGATCTACCTTTGGTTTGGTTTTGTGTTCCCGTTAGAAGGTACATTACAGATATGCTATTGGCCTGTTTTCTGAATGTGAAATTCCGTGTCTCTGACATTTCCCTTGATGCAGTGCCATTTCTGATATGACTTGGGATTTTTATTCAATTCTCAATTTCTCAATCTTGATCAATCTTGAATTCTTGTTCTTTTTTTACTCAACTCTCAGTTTTTTTTGCACCAATGGATTTGGATTTGGAATGAAGTTCACGTGTATACTTATACATTCATTCATACATCCGAGAAGGCGATTCAATCAACTTTAAATCAAGAGTCAAGATTCAAGAGTCTAGAGAGAGCAGACTAGATTTTAACTGACAGCTTCCATTTTTTCCATTTTAGCCTGTGAAACATCATTTCATTTCATTTTAGAAATTTCATAAGCATCAGGTTGCTTGAAGAAACCATCAGTATTGAAGTTTACAAGTACTTTTTTATGAATATAAATTTAGTTTATATTTCTGAAAGCATTCTTCGAATTCTAAATGTACTGATCAAATCATATAGAATGCAGAATGTAGAGTATAAAAATGCTTTTTTCGTACTATAAACTATAATAGATAAAATGGTACTGCCTGAACTAAAATGGAAAAACAGAAGAAGCAGAAATGGCAAAACTTGTTAATTTTCAGCCCTTTGTGACTTGTGAATTATGAATTATGACTTCTAAAGCGTTTCACATGAAAATCATTCATGTATTTTAGTACGAGGCAGTTTACAGTTATGAGGTGGAGCTATGTAAATTAAAAGGATGAGATAAAGAGAGAGAGAATGATTTTACTAATCTGTACTCTCATGGGTTTTGACTTCCGACTTATGACACGCTGATATGATCACATGAAATTACCTACTCGATGTTGAAGAATAACCCTATTCATGATCATGGCATGGATCATCCGATACCCGTTAAAAAGATACCATAATATACCATTGAGAACATTAGGCATATTCTCTACATCCAGAATCCATGTGTTTTCCCATTTCCCATTCCCTCATCTGACGGGTTTTCTAGTTATCTCTCCCAATCTCCAAAGTGTCATGTTAATTTTATGTAAAAACTCCTGGCCTTTAAAAACCTTTACTATAGGAAACCTTTCTTCTTCTCTACCACCAAAATCCGCATCAAAGTCAATGTCCAAAATTCAAAAGTCAAAGCTGAAAACTTTTAAACCGTGCAACACCAACCCTTGAGGATTGTGGATCCTGATACAACATAAAAGGATTAGAAAAAAGAGAACAACCCATACCATACCATACCATGCCACAGCATAATATCTGTAATGGTAATGGTAATAGTAATGGTGTGCTCTACTGGTTATATAGTAAAACGGACTTCAAAGGTGTTTCATCCAATCGCCAGTAACCTTGTTTTTTAATTGAATAGAGTTATCGTTTGTCCTTATCGTATGGGCCATCTCTTCATTTGCCTATCATCTCTCTCTGTCTCTACGCCTTTCTGATTATCTCTCTCCCTGTGTCCGTATGAGTGTGAGTGTGTATTTTAATCTTAATATTATTTTAGCCTCTGTATATTGTACATTGTACACTGTACACATTCATGTTCTTAATACACATGGCGTAGACGCTGTGTGGGTATGAGGGTTCATGCATGTGCATGTAGCGCGTCCTCGGGTAAAACTAATTTAATCTCACGGGATAATGTGAATAGTTATCCCTATAAATATAATACTTATTTGCTCCATTTCCCTACCAACTCAACTCGTTGTGATCCTTGAATACACATTTTCAAATGCTTGCTGTGGATAGTTGGTGGTTGACAGAGTTTGAATTTACCAGTTTTCATGAAGACAGAGTTGTAGATACATGTGTGTATTATTTTCTTTATGTACATAGTAAACAGTATAATAGACTTGGTACTTTGTACGTTGAACATCTTACACCGTTTATATACTGTATAGCTGACAAGTTGAAATTAGTAATTTTCCTCCTCACTGATTTTCCTTTATGAACCATACTGTATTATACATACATGTACTATGTAGATTACTGTATGGCTTTGAAAATAAATACTTATTTCAAATATATATGCATCTTTTTATACAATATGCATTTTGTACTTCTACATACTTGCTTGAATATGTACAATGTACAATGTAGAAGCACATTTATGCATAGAGTTTTCAAGTCATTTTTGGTGAGGGTATTGGGATCATTTTAATTTAAGTAGATTTGACTATTCAAATTCAAGCTCAAGAATCATGTCCAATGGAAAATATGCATCGTACATTGTACAGAGCACAAGAAGTTAATCACATATGCATTTATAATTATTATTTGAGGTTTGAGTATAATATTCTCAATAATATTACTCCCCTAAAATTCAGTGTTGACCAGTCACAATTTTATTTTTTAGTAGAGAATGCCTTCACACTAAAACTAAAGGTTGGCCTATTTCATTTTAACAGAGAGCTTGATGATAATGATAATGTGAATGCTTATCAGAATTGAGAACGGCTGGATAATCTTCCTTTGTGGTTCCTTTTATCATGTTATATTCAATATTCATGACTGAGAACTGAAAACTCTCCATCAATTTGTAGTGTTACAATTTACCATCTTTTTCTTTATCCTTCTCTCTCTCTCACACACACACACACACGTACACATATTAAGAACAAGATATATTAAAAAGGTTGTATATTTGTAAGTACGATTTTTACCACTCGATGCTCCATATATATAATACATAAGTGCACATGGGACGGACCTCATCAATATAATATAATATAATACAGTACGTGTACTGAAAATAGTAGTAGTTGTAGGTTTTAGTAGTAGTGATAGATACATTGTACATCTAGAGACAGTCGAAAGATTAAAGTGCTCTCGTGTTTAAGTCAATTTTCTCAATGGGCTGGTGATTCAGTTTTAGTTTCAGTTCCAGTTTTAGGTTTCCTCTACGTGTGAAAAAGAGCCAGACGGTGAAAGTGAGAAGGAGAAGAGGAAGAAAGACAAAGTGTGAGAAAATTCCTTGTGGTTGTGGATTTTGTTGCATTTCACTCGGTTCACTTTTTGGATCAAGAGAGAGAGAGAGAGAGAGAGAGAAATCATCATTAAATATTTAACCCCAAAACATACGTGTACAAAATACAATATACTTTGTATTCTGTGTGCTGTATTCAACCACTTTGGTCCTTGATATTTGATATTTGATACTTGGTGTTTTGTAACGTGAACTAGCCGAAATTCAAACTTATTGTGAGTGGAGTTTTGACTATTGTGTTTTGAGTTTAAAGCTTCAAGCTTCAAGTTGTGATTACGATTGTGTTTCTACTAATATTAAAACGGCAAGGAGAAAATGGCAGACACGATGGTTGGTCGGAGTCGTAGTGATAGAAATGCAAATATTCAGGTAAGGAATTCCAACCTCCATATTCCATATTCCATGCTCTTTAATAATATTCATTAAGTAAAACTCATGTGCATCTCAGAATTCAAAAGTAGAGTTTCATCTTGCCACTTGCCACTCATAACGACAGAATGTGGATGATTATGTCATTTTCAAGTCAGTGATAAAACTTACATGAAAAGTAAATCAAGTGAGAGATGTAGAAATAGTTGTGCAATTTCTTTTGCTTCTGTACTCTGCACTCTGCATACTTTCCACTTTTGTAGTTTGAAATTTGAAAGTTTGACTCTCAGAGCTACGGAATTGCGACATTAAGTAAAATTCCATGTATATGCAATTCACATTAAGCAGGGAATTCTGTATTCTGTGGCCGCAACCAAAATTCAAATGCACAATGCACAGGTAATATTAAAAGTGGGGGAAAACTGGAGCCATAAAGCTCAAATCTCTAAAACCTTTTATGTAGATCATGTAGATTGTAGTGTAGAGAAGTAAATGAGGATTTGGCAAAGTCAAGAGATGAAAATAGATAGTACAAAGAAGAAGATTAAAATTTCCACGTTAAACTTGTTGTTTTTTTTTATTTCTTTTTACATTCAATCTTCAATAACATCGCTCCACGATCATAAAACTGAAGAAAACTCGACCTAGAAAAGTAAGATTTAAACCAAAAGTTTTACAATGCATTTTCATTTTTCTTCCTTTATCCATTTTTTTACTATGTTTGCAAGACAAAATGCAGTTTTCAATGCAAATGCTCATAATATGTACGATAGGATTTTGTTTAAATATTTTGCATAGTCTACTATAAAATGGCTTATTGCTCCTGGTGTCAGCTGTAATAAGAAATAAGAAAGATGTTTCAAGTACAAGTACAGCTACTATATAAAATGTTCGCGGTACATTTTACACTGTACAATTTGCATACTCTTGCCCGTTTCATACTCAAACACATATGTATCTAGAGAGAGTAGCAGACAGAGGAACTGGAGCAAATTGAAATAGAACATACATAGGACAAAGATGAGAAATGAAACTGGTTCCTTTTTGAACTGGAGCGAAAACATGCTTGTGCATTTTGTACATAGATATTTTCTGTTTGAACAAGATAGACCGAAAATTCTAGTGTATAGAGTGTAGAGTGTGCAATGTACACAAATTGAAGCTCTTGTAGAAAAGATAGATTCAGAAGAAGGAGAAGAATGTATGCTGAATTGCCTTCTTACTTATACCTACAATCTACATACATACATACATATAGATATGTGTTTGCTATTTTACTATGATAACATTTCCTGATTTCCTCCTTTATTTGCACTTTCTGCTATTGAATTGGATTCGATTTGCATTCGAATTTGACTCCTCTTTTCTTCTCCTCCCCTTGTTTCTTTCTCCTTGGAGCTCGGAGCTCTTACGTACATTTAGATTTCCTCTTTTGACAATAACGGACACCGAGTCATAAATTTCATTTTACCAGGAACCACAAAGTTGGTCGAGTCAAAGGGTGTGATCTGTCTCCTTTGATCAATGTGTGGGAACACTTTCAAAACTAGAGCAGATCTACGATCTACAATCTGTAAACTACGTACACAACTCTCAAATCATTAGAGACAACTTGGCAAACTTTTTATATTTAAATTGAAAAAAACTATATCTTTGTATAGAAACTGTCCAAACGATTTCAGATATTAAGCATCTATATGTAATAGTGTAATAGGTATAGGTTTGTCTAGATTCTAGAAAAAATTTGCATGTGAAAAGATTGCAAGTTGAGATAGTGAATAAATAAAAGTGACCGTGTGTGTATTTAGTATATAGGACTTTTGGTGTGAATTTTGGATCTTGGAGAGGTTTTATTATGCGCGTCTCTATGATTTGACAAGGAGACGGATGGATTATAGAAGACTGATGGAATAGAAGGCTTGGGAAATATTTAAAAGATCAGACTTATCCAAGTGAAGATGCAAGATAAATGAGGAGTTTGGATTAATTTGCTGGATAAATAGTGTGAAAATCACCACAGGTATATCCATCTTCCGTCTTCTAATAATAATCACCATAACACTGCCGTTATAGTATGCACAAAGTATATACATTGTACAATGTACACAAATCTAGCTACTGCATTTATGCATGTCCAACTTTTAGCCTTCGCATGGAAAGGAAAAACTTGAATCTAGAATTTAGAGCGTAGGAAAAAAAATGGTCGCGGTTAAGATTTAATCTGGGCACAAAAAGGTTCATACGCACTTCCTGTCACTTTCAACTGTTTATTATCGTGACGCTTTATGCGTGCGTATACTGTCTACTGTATGTACGCTGTATAATATGTAGCCTGTAGAATGAAGGTAGATGCAATGAGATGATTTTGTTCATAAATCTTGTTCATGTCCTTCACTATGTTTCGCTTTTGTGCATGTGTATATTCTGTGTTCAATGTTCTCTATTCTGTGTTCTGTGTTTGTACAGTCGATGCCGAAGCTGGGGAGTCCAATAGTTGGGAATTGGGATAAGCGGCCTAGAATTCCGGTGGACTTGGCATGGAGCGGTTTGAGTGTGGAAGTTCCGCAGAAATCCAATTCCTTTCCCCTTTCCATCATCAAGACGGCAGAGGCAAAGAGGAGAAAACTCATCCTGAACAATGGTTAGTATCCGGTTCTCCTTTCTCTCACAATCCAATCCAATCCAAGCCAACCCAATCCACTCCAATGTGAGATGGATACTATATAACATGATAGTCATAGTAATAGATATTCACACAGTACAAACTTGATACTCCATATCCCCTCCATAGTAAATATTATACATACGAATTCTCCTTTCTCCTTTCACCGAGTTTCACCTTTCACTCTGTGTCAACTTCTCCTTCTCCTACTTGTCCCTTTCCTCCTCTATCCGTTTCCCCACTTCCCACTTCCCTCTTTTGTACTTTGTCTATAAATTGTAGTAACTTATAAGCATGCACTTGAAATTGAGGTGGTGGTGACGGGTGATATTCCAAAGGTACTTGACTCTTCTATCTATGTATATTGTATATGAGCACAAGTAGCTCAGTATCCGGATAAGTCAGAATCAATATCAATATTATCGACAAGGTTTTTCATCAAAAAGATGATATGCACATAGAATAGATAGGTCTGCAGTCGGATAGTTGTAAGTCAATAGATCCTTGAGAATGACAATCACTTATATGTGTACATTGGCCTCAACTGATTTGTGAGTTGGAGAATCAAGGACAATCTTCTGGTGAAAGTGAAAACTTTGGATGTCACTGGATTTGAATGTGGATTTTGGATTTGGATTTGGATTTTGGATATATCAATCAATGTGTATATCGATGTGGATTAGATGGAAAGAAACTGTAACATTCCAAATTCCAAAGACTCCGTGTGTGTGTGAGTTAGTTGAGTTTTGTGACCATGTACTGGATACTGGTAAAACTTTCCCTCGTGCTCCATTGAGACGACTTTTGAAGCGTGCATAAAACCAGCATCAGTGGTATGGTAAAACAACGACTACGACGAAGATAGAAGATACGTACAAGGGTGTGTTTACAAATAAGGAAAAGTCAAACTTTACTGGAATTTTCAGTCACATGTCCCAAGAGTATGTGTGCCAGACCACGAATCAAGACAAGTCACCAGTCTCGTTTTCAAAGTTTTCGAGTAGCCAGTTTTCCTTTCTTTCTTTCTTTATTTCAAGACAAACGACAAACTGATACCTTGTAAAAAATGCCTTGTGCATATTGTACCAAATCAACTATGTATAATGTATAACCTTTTCCCGCTTAAAATAGAAGGTCAAGCTCTTGAGAAGCAATCAGAATCAAATGTCTATAGACCAATGCATTTTAAATATCTAACATCTATTGTACAATCTACTATAAGAATGGGGGAATGAATGACGGAATCTTTTGATCTCTTTTTCTTCTGCATGTGTCTCCTTATTACTTATTATTTTTGTATACACCATTTTTATACATGTACTGTCCAATTTGCAAGATTCTGAAGATATATGTATCATGTATAAGTAAATATGAGTGTGAAAAAGTAGAAAGGGACCCAACGTGGTAATGCGCAGCATAATGTTGTAGAATGTGCCATAGCGATGCGCAGCTCATTCTTTAACATTTTGTGGCGCCAATACCACGTTGGGTCCCTTTC
>JAQGBI010001046.1:0-11523 GCA_034698325.1 Sminthurinus elegans | reverse complement strand
TACCACGTGTATGAGCAAATTATTCGTGGCAAAAAAGGATTTTAGGGCTTAGGTATTTTCCCACTCTCATCCTATTAAAATAGAGGCGTTTACTATACATAAACTATCTAAAATGAATAGTATACAGTGTATGTTGTATGGTGAATGTATCACATCACTTCCTTTCATGGTAAATACTCGATTATCTCCTATCTCCTCCTCCAATGGTCCAATGGTTGCTGAATGAATTTTTTGGGAGAATCAATGACTCTCTGTATTCTTCATAAACATATTATATCTGTATATTTTATCAATTTTATAAACCCAATTACAATCTACTAAAAATGTACTTAAAACTTCCGTGCAAGCTGAGGGATCTTTTAAAAAGACGAATGGAGCGTGTGTGATATTTTACATCAAAATTATATAATATTTCGCATTTTTTGTTGAAAATAATATACTGAGCTTGAGTCAACTACAAACGAAAACATTTTATCAGCAACTTTTCGTCTTCATTTGCATGTCAAATATTAAATACGTCATATGTAGGTTTCTGTACATATTTATAATTTTATTTATCTGACTTCTACCTTTTTATGCTCAATCAGAATGTTCTCAATCCTAAAAGAAGAATGTCAAGTGAAAGTGGGATAAGGTAAAAATAGTTGTGTCTAATCACGGATTACGTATTGAATTTAGCCGTATTCAAAACACAAACTTTTGACCAGTTTGTATTCATTATTCATTCAATTGGCACAATGTTTAACCAAGCATTTAAAATAGTAGGCAATATATTTTATTGTGTTCAGGAGTTATCAAAAATCAAAATGTTATAGAGCATTTACTTCTTTTTATACCACAATGACTGCACAGTGCAATGTACAAAATATTAAGTCCAACCTTTTTAGTTGAACCGAGCTTAAAATAATTCCGAAAAGAGCATGGTCATTGTCTGTGACTAAGAATTCACAATAATAATAATAATAATCCATTTACATTAGTAACAAATAAGTATATAAGATATGAGGTCAAGGTATTGTATTTTTGATGCATGAGGATTGTAATCGTAGACCGTATATTTGAGATGGAAGGAAAACGTGGGTATGAAGTGTGCCCGGGTTTTAAAGTCAAAATCCTCGTTATTGACGTCTGTATGGGATTATTTACCATGCAGCATGAATCCATGTATGAATGGGGAAACATAATGGACAAGAACAAGGATGAGGACAATGATGAAATCTTGACATCAGTTCCAATACCAACCATACGCAACACACAAGTCTCAAGTCAACTTTTCAATAGAAACTATACAAACTAACTGACTGGTCCATTTTGACTTTGGAGTCTGGAGTCGGGAGCAACTTTCAATTTGATCTCTGTGAGTATTATGCATCAAAGTTGTTTTTTTTTCTCCCGTCATAATACATAATACATATAATAGTGACTCGTTCGCTGTATGTATTCTAAATAATATCATCATCATAACTAAAGTATTACTTGTACGTTATCCGTGTGTAGTGTGTGTACTTTATACATGATACATAATAAACGTGTGGGGATGCGGGATGTGGGAGAAAATAGGAACATGATCCGTTATATTGAACTGGTTCAAAATCCGGGAATGGAAACAGTTAAAACCGAATTGGAAAGTAATACATTACACATCATATCATTTCTAATATGTACATGCTGAGCAGTAAGCAGTGAACGCTGAACATTCACATGCTAAAAGTACATGGCTACTTTTGACTTTGTGTGCATTGCCATCATCACTGTTGCTCTGTGTGAGAGGGTGCTAATCCTTTTTTCCACAAGCACGGACAGCAAAAAGAGCATCAATTGTGTTCTATTGTATGTCATGTATAATGTATATAATATGTGTGTGCAGGTTGACTGGCTTTTTTTCTTTTTTAAATACATAATATTATATTTCAGCAGAATACAAGCACATAAATAAGTAAAAGCAATTCCACGGAATATTTTTTCAAAGAAAAAAGTTTTAGAGCTGAAATCACAGATGAGTATCCTCATTTCATTTAAATTTTTCCCAAAATATTCTGAAAAATATATTTCTGCTGACTATTTTTTGATTTTGTAATGATAATACTTATGCTTGTTCTTTAGAATATTTTTCGTACA
This sequence comes from Sminthurinus elegans, assembly GCA_034698325.1. NCBI lineage: Eukaryota > Metazoa > Arthropoda > Collembola > Symphypleona > Katiannidae > Sminthurinus > Sminthurinus elegans. The sequence goes on along the minus strand of JAQGBI010001046.1, from coordinate 9,405 downwards.
ATAAGAACTATAAGAATAATAATCAACATTTCCTATTTCATAGTTTGGAGTTTTTGTAAATAATATTATTTTTTGATTTTCTTCAGACTTCTGTTTAGTTAATGAATCAAAAAAAATTTAATGCTCACAGGAAGATTCTTTGATTTTGGTCCATGCTCCATACCATGAGAGTGAAAGTAAATACGATTTAGAATGGAAACCCCTCTTTAATTTTATTTATACATACAAAAAAAGAAGAGGGGTGAAATATTATGGATTATGGTCGACGTTCGGTATCGTTATACAGTTAGTCCAGATTAGCATGATCCATACATGCTATGCGATACATGATACACCAGCATAGTGTAAATGAATGTAGGTACATAGAAGGGAAGGGGGATCAGAACCATAATCAGAATAACAAAGAGGAAAAGGAGAACCCTACTGATGTATTTTGAGTTGAACAATATGGATAATGAAATGGCATTAGTATGAAATCCGGACTTGTCATCGTTTAATGTACCACTACTTTGTACTTTGTATGGGTCTGCGTTCTGTTTTCTGTAGGGTTTCATTATATAATCATTCTCAATTCTCACACTTCACAGTAAGCGTTATACAGTTCATACACAAATTCGAAAATTTATATACACAGTACATATATACAGACAAAACTGCTACTTAGATTCTAACTAACAAGAGTGGCGAGGAGGCTCAACTTTGATTAAACTTGTCACATCACACCATCAAAAATAACAAACAAGTCATCCGGATTGAATAAAGTATGTAATGATACTAATAGAGTTGACTTTCATAAACTTTTATCTCCTGTGATTCGCACTTTGTACATTCAAAAATCAGGAATGAACAAAAATGGCAATTAATGATTTAACTTCAAATCAATTTCATGTTTAGATTTTAAGTGTCTTTGTTTATTGATTTTTCTAAGATCTTGTAGCATCTAATGTATTATCTTGTTACTATTTACATTTTAATAACTGGAGTAATATTTTTGAATTTTGGACAAGGCAAGGTTAAGATTCTGGGAATTTAGTCAAGACATTTTTATCAGTGATTCCAAAAATGTTTCGGAAGGAAAATCTACTACGTGTTAAAGATGCAGCGGAGGATGAAGAAATCCCTGTACTAGTTACACGATTGAGACCATTGCTACTACTATTTTCCAAATTTTGATTGGGATTTGAAGAGAAAACTGTGGTATTGCCTAGTGCCCCTACGCCGCGCACTCCAACGGTATTGACAGCAATAGGAGATGTTACATGTTTGTTTTCTTTTTCATCTTGTAGAAAGGATGAAACTGGAGAAATGTCAGCTGAAAACGATGATTCAGTATCTTCCTTGTTTTCTTTATTTTTAACTTGATGCTGTTTCGTATGATTTGATGAAGTTGTACTTTCATTAGCACTAGTTAACTGGGAATTGAAAGAGTTATTTGAGTTTTCCTCAGAAACAATTATAGGAATATAGTGATGGATGATTCCATGCTCTGTGACATGACATATCCTAAAGCCACCTAAATACGTTATATTTCAAGTCAATTTTTAGAGGAAAGAATAATACTGTAGTTTGCAACTCAGCATGTGACATAATGATAATATGATATATGTAATATAATAGGACATATTCTTTAATCTTGTTGGGAATTTAGGATATTTTGTATGTTTCTTCTGTACTTACTTTGATCCGTGCCAAATTGACCCCCTGTGATAAGTAAAGGATAAAATAATTAGTAACCCATTTATAATAATATTTAAAACAAATACTTTATACACTATGACTTTGTAAATCAAAACTCAACAAACTTACCCAAGGCAGACGTGATGACATGTTCAAAGTTTTTATACCGACCACCACCATTCCTGTTGTCAGGGGACATTCTCATTACTATTAATATTATGATGTATGATATAATATTATGTATAAATAAGTATAATATATACACACACACACACAAACATACAGATAATATAGGTTTTACTCTATCACCTGTGATAATGTCCACAAAAAACGTATTTGACCCCAGCATCATTATATTTGTCCATAAATTTGAATCGAACGTCCTTTTCAATGTTTAAATAGACAACATCATCTTCATCAGGATTGTTGACGAAAAAGGGGATATGTTGGAAAACGACAATATGTTTTGCACTTGAGTCTCCAATTTTCTTAATAAACCGTTCCTGTCTTTCATATTTTTTTGGAAGATTTGCTGGCCTTTTAAAATATTGAGTGTTGATAACCTGTGCTTTAAAGTCATTGTACATCCATATTTATTGTTAAACATAAAATTTCTACATTTTTAACACCTTATTTTGTAAATTGCAACTAATTTTGTGTTTTTCCATGTGTTTTTATAACAAGAATCAGTAGCTGTGCTAATACTCACGACAAATTTAACTCCTCCGACCCAAAATGAAAAGAAATCTGGTCCGAATTGCTTCTTATAAATTTGATAACTTTCTTCTGTGGGATCATCACAAATATCATGATTACCACATGTACAAACTAGTGGAATTTCTGGATCTAATTCTGAAATGACTTTGATAAAATCTTTATATTGTTCATTTCTCAATGATATTTCTTCCTCTCCACTAGGATGGGCATCAAGCATATCTCCAGAAATCACCTATATATACATAGTACAGCAACTTTTGTTTCACGTATTATTATAAATTATAATCCCAGCTCATCAGTTAATTTTGAATTTTATGTATTCAGATCGGATTATGAGCATTCTTTTCATGTTACCATAAACCGAGGTTTTGGTGTCATCTTGTTGATGCATTTGATAGCAGCTCGTGTTAAAGCAATCTCAGAGTCCCAGCGTGGATTTTCCTTCTTGTTAATATATTTTTCGATCAGACCTAAGAAATTTCCGTGGCCGTAATTTTTAAAAATGTATTATATATTATATATAGCTGAGTTCAAATTGAATCGAATGATATTGAGCAACACACACGGAATAAAAATTATTATAATTTTGTATTTTTGAAACCGAATTGTGTATCCGCAGCATGAATGAAAGTAAAAGGACCCGTCCATTGTCGTTCCTCGGTTCCATGAATCAATTTTTGGATATGCATCGCTGGGATTCGAGGTGGAAACTGTTTTAGGTCATCCATCTTCTTATTATTTTGATTTACAACAGTACGAAAAATCTCCATAATTATTGTCTTAACTAAATGAACTACACTACCAGTCCAGACTACATTAATTGAAAAAGTGCCAGAGTAAATACTCTTATCTAAACTCTAACTAAATTTATGATTTTTAGGAAAAACTTCTAAAAATTTAATTGTGATGAGACGGTGGACGGTACTCTGATAGATTGTAAATTGTGGTCAAATTCCATAGAAATCAGACACAATAGGTAATGGGTACCAAGACAATGCTGCTGAACACTGGACATGTTTTACTTTATGTGCAATTTATATTTTGATGTACACAAAGTACACACAGCATTATTGAATAAAAAAAGTTCCTTAGACAGATATGTACATGTGGGTATGGATTATGGATGGTAGAGGATAGAGGATTTTTCCTTGATATGATATGGAATCCTGGTCTCTAGACGCGTTACTTTTAATGATTTTTTATTACATTAAAATGGAAATACCATGCTTAACATTCAAAAGTCACGTGCAAGATCATCAACCAAATTCGACACAGTCCCCGATCAAAAATTAATCCCATCTATTAATCATCAATATATGCTAGACTTTTATGAAATTTTGTTTTATGTAGCATGCACAATACACATTTCACATACATATAGCAGTTTTCCATTCTCAGAATTTTCCTCAAGACAAGCAAAGTCTTTGTTGAGATTTGAGATTCACGAAAAAAATTTATCTCTAAATAATATTTTAAGAAAAAAGGATTTTTTTTAATACTCATGTACATTTTATAGTAAGCGTGACGAACACTATAGACTATAGTACAAAGTAGCTCTTAGAAGTTTATCAGAACTGTGTATTAGCCCTAATTTTTGTAAATTTTATGTCTCAAAAGATGCAAATTAGAGTACGAAAGTTTTCAATTTAGCACAGAAAATAATAAGTAGACTGGTGAGCATGTTTACAAAGTTGCAAGTTGGACAGATTATTCCATTATTCACTAACCAAATATCTACATTTTTTTTCTCATTTCACACAGTATTTACACAGTATTTACACAGTGGCTAACAGGATTAATGATTAGTGAGGAATCAGATGAGACAAGAAGTTTTGGGTACATTCTCTCTCTCTCTGTGTGTATCGCTTAAAAGTATTATAACGATGATATAGATGATGATGATGTCTAATGTGTGTAGCCTTTTGTGAACTTTTGGACGGTTAAATATTATGCATGACAATTTTTGTGTTTTCACCAAGTTTCTGCAACCAATGCCAATATATAATGATGCACACTAATTAGTCTATACATTATCATGATTTGATCTTTTTGAAGCTTGAATATTTTGTCATTGTGAAATATTCGAGTGTATTATTTATGATCAAGAGTGGATTTAAGGAAAAAGTGTCATTTCACACAAAAACGAGTATTCCTCTTTCTACCACGTGTGGAAAAGAAGAAGAATGGGTCAAAAGTTCATCCTTCTCAAATTTGAGAACCCTTTTAGAAAAACGAAACCCAAGCGGAATTATCAAAGTTGTACCAGTAGAGCCATCTGTTCCCCGTGCTTTGATACAAAAAAATCGAAGCGGCTAAGAATTTCAAATTTGCCAAAAATCAAAAATACATAGAAATATTATAAAATATAAGGAACGAAAAAGTAACTACGACTAAGTACTAGTATTTATAGTGTTGTTTTTGCTATTAAAATTACTGTAGGTTTTAGATTAATTTCTTTTTTTTTACCAAATACAGTTGTATTTTTTGTGACATGTCTTTGACGTCGTCTACAACTTCATTAGGAAAAAGTTCAATACAATGTGCAGAAGAAAACAGTAGTAGTATTACTAATAATATTAATTTGAATAGCAATACCAATAATAATAATAATGTAAATGTTATTGACAACGTCCTATCAAATTCAACTGTATCGAGGGGAGGAGAAGACATGGAACTACCTGTAGATGAACAAAATTCAATATCTGGAGACGGTCAAAGGTTTTTTGTGACCGATGATAGTGTTGGTTTGGACTCTGTTTTTGCAACCCCTACGTCAATTACTGATTCGGATGAAGTGCCTGACGGAGCAATTGTTTCCAAAATATTATTAAAATCCTCTTGTATTGGTGGTGACGGTGATGACGATAAAGATAAAAATAGTGAAACTACATCAATTCAGAATGAAGAAGTTTTACGTGAAGAAGATTTAGTTGCTAGTGTTGATGATCCCCCACGTCCAGTCCGTACTGAATCGGTGAGTGTATGTGAATATCTCATTATAATGGTTAACTATATAATAAATTATAATATTATAAATTATAAAAAGTTGTCATAAATAAATCAATGCATTTTAGAATATATCATGTTTTGTCTGTTGCATAATTGTACATTGTTAGTTCTTGTATGTTTTATATAATATATTTTTTTTTGTAGGATTTAGCAAAAGCTTTAGATGAACTTTCCGTCACTAAATCTGTTTCAGAGGATTTTAGAGAAGACTTTAAAGTTGCAGTTACATCAAATTTTCGTCGACAATCCATTTTACCTGTAGATACAACAGACGATGACTTTATATCTTCATATGAATGGAAAATGCAAAAACGTCATGTATTTGTTTTAAGTGAAGCTGGAAAACCAATTTATTCTAGGTAACTATTTGTTTTTTTTTATTCAAGTTGACAAGAAGAATCTTCACTTAATATGCTACATATGCTATATTTTGATATATATTAAATGTGTCTCTATAATATAAAATTCCTAAAATATATTATTTTCTCATTTGTATTCTTTTGTAGGTACGGAAATGAAGACAGCTTGGTAACACTTTTTGGACTTTTTCAAGCTTTAGCTTCTGTTGTACAAGATAATGATGATATGATAAGGAGTATTCATGTGGGTCAGACTACTATCGTATTTTTAGTTAAAACTCCGCTCATTTTAGTTTGTGTAACTCGTCAAGGAGAAAGCGTAGCGCAAACACAAACTCAACTAACGTAATTACTGTTTTTTTTTGCTTTACTATTTACTACAAATAATTTTAGATGATTTCTGTCAAAGTTTTGTATGTTGTCTGGATTATACAGCTGTAATTTTTTGTATTTTTTATACACAGGTATTTTTACAACCAAATTGTAAGTATTTTGACAGCAAAGCAATTATTTGCAATATTTGAGAAAAGAAGAAATTATGACCTACGAAGACTTCTCTCTGGGTCTGAGAGACTGTTAGACAACTTAGGAACTTTATTAGGTAGCAATAATAAGTAATTATTATTATTATTTACTTTATAAGTAAACTCCAATTATGTGATTTATTTCATTATAATATATTCATCAGTAACGAACTAATTATATTATTGTTATTGATTTTTGAATTGGTTTATTGGAATCTCGTTCTATATAGAAAATGATCCTAGTTTTGTTTTGGGTGCTGTTAAATGTCTTCCCTTGGCCAGTACTGTGAGGGATACAATTAGTCAAACTATTATTCAAAATCTTACTAAAAGTAAAGTAAGTGTAACATATGTAATAGTAATATCATGCTCCTCTATATATATTATACATAATATTTACAAGAAATGTCCGTATAATATTATAGTCTTCATTTTTTATCATAACAATTTAGAAAAACACATACTTATCGCTAATTCCTATGTAAAATATTTTCTTTGTAGAATGTTGTCTTTGCCATACTGATAGCAAATAATCAACTAGTGAGTTTAGTTCGAATGAAAAAATGTTTCATGCACCCCATGGATCTTCACATAATATTGAATCTGATTGACTCATCCGAATCATTCAAAACTGCAGAGAGCTGGACTCCGCTTTGTTTACCTCGATTTGATTCTAGGTATTTATTTTGAAAACAAAAAAAAAGAAGAAATTTGTTTAATTTATCAGCAAATGAAACTTGATAAAAGAAAAAATACAGTATAATATTTTGTGAAAAGTTCTTATGCATGCAGAAATAAGGAATGATATGATGTCTAATATAATTAAATTTCAATTTTATTTTACAATTTAAAGTGGATTTGTCCATGGTCATGTATCGTATTTGGCTGATGATTGTCAAGCATGTATGGTTCTTTTAACTGTGGATCGAGATTCATTTTTTACTCTATCAGAAGCGAAACAGAAAATAGTTGAGGTAAGGGAAGAAGAAGAAGAAGAAGAATAATCATAATAATTAATTATTAAATGTTACTTTTAAAAGCTAATATTTATTCTCCAAACTTCTATCCCTTTTCGTCTCATTGTAAAATGTCAAACTATAAAATTTTTCTTTTATTTTAGCGGTTACGAAGACATAATTGTCTAGAAGCTATAAATGCGTCCATGAATAATAATTGGTATGTCAATTCATTTGTATATAATAGTTCATATTTACGTTGTAATTTATAATACAAAAAAATATCAAGTACAAAACAAAATTAACAAAAGGTATCAATTCTACAACTTATTATATATTTTTTTGTAGGCCTACTATGTCGTACGTGAACGTCTCGGAAGTTCGTCATTTTATTTACAAATCCCGTTCAATAGCTCAATTTACATCACCAGCCTTAGACATTCCATATAATAATACTACGACGGCTAGTCCATCATCTAACGGAAGAAATGTATCACCGGAACTTCAAAGAATTTATGAATCATACTTCAAACTACATGCCAGACTTCATTCTCACTCAAAACCTCTAAAATTAATTTACTGTGTTGATGAAACGGAAAATTGGATTGGCTGGGTAAAATTTTAAAATTAATTACATATTTTGGTTATATATGCGTTTATTGAGTACTTTCTATTTAATTTTTTTTTATCAGTTACTACTACTATACTTTAAAAATTAAATAGCATTAATTTTATTCTTTATCGTATAATATCAATTTCCAGATAACGTCAACTTTTGAACTTTACGTTGCCTTTGAGCCTCTAGTCAAGAAATCGGCCGCTATAAATGCTGTAAATAAACTCCTAAAATGGGTCAAGAAAGAAGAAGAAAGGATTTTCATCATGAATTCTCCAACATTTACCTAGGAATTTTATTGTAAGGGCAAGGTATTCACCATACATTCATTCATAATGATATGTCACTGTAACAATGACCAAGAGGACACGGGGGAATGATAAACTTGTCCATTTTTCAAGGAAATTTGTGAATTTAATGCTTGAAATTCTAAATGTTTTGAAGAATGCATGATTATCACGAATCCATTTTAACAAAGTCACAAAGACTGATATTGTATTTAAATTAAATAATTTTTCCCCCCAAATAATGTGAAACAAAGAAAATCACAATACTTTTGTAACATTTTATGTAATGTTCTATTCATGCCGTTTTTTTTTTTAAGATGTTACATTGTGTAATATGTTTTGACTATAAATAATATAGTCATACACATTTCCTTTGTTGTTTTAGCAGTTTTAAATGGTTTTTAAGATACTAGATGTTTTTTTTAGGTAGAGTAAGAGTATAACATATTATTATTAAAAAAAGCTATATATTTACATGTTGTTTGTTATTTTGTTTTAAAATCAAACTGCAATGCAGTTAATTAATTTTATATCTTGGTAGAATTTAGATTTTAGATTATTATTATGTTACAATTTTATTTTTTCTTATTTCTTTTCCTTTAAACTATTCCTAAATTTTGGCCTACTAAATATTACTTAATATACTAGATTTTATGCATGTAAGAATATGTGTTGTAGGAAAAGCTTTCTTTATCAGTATGTATACCTGTTGTCTTTTTTTTTTATTCATAATCACGTATACATCACAATGTATTTTTTAGATAGTTGAATGTAGGCTTCAGTAGTATTTAAAATATATGTAAAAATTATTACTTAAATGCTGAATATTGGTAGTTCATAGGCACAGCATCATATTTGATTTATTTTTTGAATGTCTATCCATCTATTCAATCCACAGGAGCTGTATACAGGGAACTATTTAAATATAAGGCAAAGAACTTCTTTATTAGCTACACCACGAATCATACAGTAACTCTGTACCTTAAAATAGTAATAATAAATCCTGTTAATTATAAGACGTTGATGTAATTATTGTTGTATTTATGAATATAATATAATTTATAGAATATTTAATATTCAACCTGTTCAAATTCCATAATTCATTTATTGATATATTAATTATATTAGTATTTGTGATTTAGTAGATGTTTTGTATTCATGATTCATGTTTTGTCGAAAAGAAATATATATGACCAAATTTAATTGAATCATAAAAACGATTATCTAAAAAAAATATGCGATATGTTTGAAAATTTAGAA
>JAQGBI010001045.1:0-11524 GCA_034698325.1 Sminthurinus elegans | reverse complement strand
TTTGAGGATGCATCATTTCACAGATTTCAGCACCGAGATTCAGGGACAGATTTAGAGCGCGCAAGTTGTGCTGCCAAAGAAAGAGCACATACCGAGTAAAGAGGGCTTAGAATTGGTAAAAATGGCGAAAACATGGAGAAACTCCGGTAGTCATGAATGCAACTGTGCGCTTTGGTGAACACAAGAAAAACAATTTTATTGCAAAATTTGCACTAGATCGAATGAAGTTTTTCAAAACAAACTGCGCTGGATAAAACCAAATTTTTGCGAATAAATTTGCACTAGATAGAATTGAATTTTTTCAGTTTTGTATCCCCCTCATGAAATAGCGTTCCACAGTCAAATTTTGACTGTGGAATTTTGTATTTGTCATCTCACAATAAAATTACTTGTTAAACTATAAGCTCTGTAAATTGATTACATAATCTTAGTATCTATCTATAATCTATAATCTACATGTTTGGAGCTGGTGTGGGGCAACACTGGAAAAATTTCAATAAACGATTGAGGAGGACGAGTTTTAGGAGATTTTCTGTTTTTGCGATTAGTAATACAGTTGAAGTGCAAAATAAGCATAAACAATAAAACTAACAATACACCATGGGCTGACAAATGACGACTCTAATACATTATGAGAATTTAGCTTTTGTATTTATTTAAATTAAGTTTCCAGTTTTCATAATGAAAATCCGGCTTTTTCGAAAAATGTGAATCAATCAATAGTTTTTGAAATGCGTTCAAAAATCATACATTTTGTATGCTACAATAATTAAATGTCTTGTACTGATTAACGCTTTGAACTGGTTTATCAGTTCTACTCCGTAAAGTAGCTGAGCCAAAAATATGCCTCTTTTAGTATAATCCAAATAAAACTTTAAATTGGTGAGTTGTCTAAGAATTTTTCTATGGGGAACGAAATCTAATTGATGGGGGGCTATTCGGACATTTCGAACTTCCTTGAGTGTCCTGATTTCCTGCTCAAAAAATATAAAGTGGCGTTAAACTTTGCGTTTGAGAAATTTGGATCTTTGAAATGAATGATACTTTTGATTCTATCCGCTTAGCTGGCTTCAAAATCCGAATCCGAATTTCAAGCAGCCAAAGTCAAAAAGCTCTAAGAGCTGTACGGAAATGAGTGCAATTTTTCTCATTATTTTCTACATCTGTCAAAAAATGTTCCTGAGCTTCAATTTAAAGTCTGGCTTTCCTTCTCGAAAAACATTAAGTGGCGTTTAAGTTTGTGTTAAAAAAGCATGCATTGAATCCTAAAAAGACGGTCATTGTGAATTTCTACAGTTGAAAGTCTTCAGTTAAAAGTCAAGTGTGTCTCAAAGTTCAAAACAAGAATTGAAACTTTCCCCACCATTTCTGTATTATACGTGCCTTTTTTCCGTAATCAAGACGAAAGTTTACAAATATGTTGTACAAATTTGCAGTGGTTATCAATCGTGAACTGTTTATTGTTTGTGGTTGATGGACACGAGACACATGAAAAGCATTATACTTTTCCGTTTTTTATGTTCATAACAAAATTAAAAAACATTTTGTAGTTGTAAAATTGTTCAAACTTGTATTATTTCAACTTTAAAACTGCACCCTTTATTTTGGCTATGAAATGTAACTTCAATTCCAATTTCGATGTCGTCTTCTTCTGTCTAACAGAGCCAAATCAAGACGACACTTTTTTAATTCGAGGGGTCAGAGGAATGACGCACGCGAGGTGAATTCGTAAATGTTGTATTTTCAATCACGATTTTCAAATGTTCCAACTGCCTTGTTTCAAGACTCTGAGATTATGTGTCACTCACAAGTCACATATAATATCGGATGGGATCAGAATCTTCAACTTTTAGACATAAAAACATGGTTTTATTTTCCAAATGGCGTCGAAATAGACCACATTTTCTCAAAGCAAGTTTTAAGGAAACCATTTTTGACACTCCTTAGGAGAAAAATTATTTCTATCCTCTTCATGATTGTTAGTACAAAGTTATTTCCAAATCAACGATCCCTTCATACCAAATAAATATTCCCAGAACATAGAAAACGTTCAAATGTGGAATGTGGACTTTGTGTAGTTTTGATCATGACAAAATAGAGTTTGATTTTACACCTGAGGATTCACAGGAATGGAAAATCTGTGCGTTTGCAAAGAAACTGGACGTGAATATCGAGTGAAAACGTTATCAGTACTCAGAAAACATCAGAAAAATAGCAATCTTGGCAAAGTCCCAAGCGGTGAGAGCTAAAATGAGCTGAGCGCCAATCAAACTTTCCCATGGCTTATACAACATGATAAAACATAAAACGTTTGTTCTGTCGACTTTTCCCTTATTTTGTCGTTCACAATATTTTAACATAATTTATTCTTGTCCAAACAATTTGAACGATTAAACTCAACGTTTGTAAAATTTCCATAGTCGTGACACATTGTTGACACATTCGATTTTTCATTTATTCCGAGTTTGTTTGTTTTTCTGATGACAAATCCTTGCACCTTTGCAGACCTTCAAGCTCTTTGTTCACTTCTTAATTGTAGCCTGCAATCTTGTCATACGACGTGGCTTATTTAGTATCTGTAGACCTGGAATCAAATTTTCATAGTTTATTTTGTTAACCGGCGTTGAAGTATCACAGTTTTATTTCAGTTCAGACTCGAGAATGTTTTTACAACTGGATCCTTTACAACGAAAACAAAGGTAAAAAGGCGAAAAAATGGAATCTCCAAAATGGCCAAATGCCAAATTGTGAGATAAATGACTCAATAAATGCAGTTGTTCCAAGATTTAACTATAAACAGGACAACTTTCGGTTTCTTGGGGTAGGAGATCCAGCGATATTTATTCCTTAGCATCTCAAAATAATTTAGCCTGCTGAACTTTCAGTGCGGTGAATTGATCATGCTTAAATTTCCTGTTTGTGTGTTTTCGATTCTTTAATCTGTGTTCTTATACTGAATGCAACTACGCTGCAATTAAAAGTCAAATCTCACCCAACACTCAAAAACACATTCCATTCTGTTGAAAAAGGTTTCTTTTGTCGCCATCCAAAATCCATAGGCCAATTAATGCACAAACTTTAAAAGTTTAGTTAATCGAGTTGGATTCCACACGGGAGAAAACTCATTAATTTGTAAATTGGAATCATATTCGTGTGTCACGAAAAATCATCTTGTTGTTCATTTGAGGACACATGCAAAACAAAAGCCTTACAAATGCTCCGAAGCAGCTTGTGAATATTCAGCAGTTCAGCATGCTCATCTCAGAGGGCACCAACTAATTCATGCGCCAAGAGATGGCAAAACGTGTCCTTTGTTTTCATGTCCACTTTGTGAATAGGAAAGGAAAAGTAAAGCACTTTTCTCCATCCACATTAAAAACAGAAACAGGTTCGAAAAATGGTTTAAGTGCGCGTGCGGTTATAGTTATGAATCTCAGAGAGGAATTGAGCTTGATGCTTACGAGGAAATTAATCGGAGTCTCAATCCACAATCTACAACTTAAATACAGAAAAACATGAATATTTTGTTCAAGTGGCGTTGAAATAGAACACATTTGAAATAACAACTGTCCGTCCTTTCATTTTGTGCAAAGCATCGTCCATCATCTTGATCTTTCTAAATTTCATGAAAATTACTTATTGTGCTCTTCAAAATGTTTTTGTCATTTATGGACAACAATTCAGGGAATTTTCTGCTCCCGATTTCTGGGAAAAGATGGAGTTTGTAGTTTGGAAATGAAGGACGTTTAAATTTGAGTAGACGTGAAGCTTTCTTCACGCATTCAATTTAATTCACTTATCCTGATTTGCTTCTGTTTAAAAATAAATCAACAAGACTTTTGTGGCATTCGAAATTCCCATCGAGTTTGTTTATGCCACAACATTTTTATATTCAGAACGGATTTGAAGACGATCTGACGTCTAAAAATGAGGTTTTCATACCAGAATTTGTAAAACGGCGTTGAAGCCCGACAATTTGATTTCTATTCTGACTCGATATTTACTTAACAGTTGGATCCATTTCAAAAAGAACACAAGGAATCCGAGCAAAATCAAAGACTCGCAATCTGTATCGAGCCAACTTTTGTTTAATGTTTAGTCACAAATACTCATTTCAAAATTTTCCAATTTCAAGTTGAAGACCAAGTTTTTGTGTTATTGATACAGTTTATTTGTGTGGAGCAACTTTCTGCCTGTGATCTGATGAATTTTGTGTGCTACGGTTTAGCAAGACAACATGCATTTTTTATGCCTACGTGATTTTTGTTTGGTGAGAGCAGAATCTGAAATAGTCACTACAAGTTCCAATTTTCTCTTGCTCTTACAGCACTATTTCTTGATCGAGTTTCTACTTTTTAGCAAAAAAGCTAGTGTCAAACTAGCTGAAAAATTCGTTCAATTCAATTTTTTGTACTTGATGGGCTGACTTTCATACTGGTCTTTGAGTCATTAGTTTTACATTTCTGATTCGGATATCATATCCGGGATATGAAGAGCTCGTAAACTATGAAAAAGTCGTTTTTTGAGAAAAGTTTCAGCACGTTAGCATTACATTTGTACAGTAATAAAGAAATTATATAAGGGGAGCTTTGCAAGAATTAACTTGGATATTGCGACGAAGTTTGATAGCAAGAAATTGTAAGCGGCGTTAAAATATCACAAAAAGCTTAGAAAGTTGTTTAATTTCAAAGCCGTTCACAAAAAATCCAGAAATTTGACTCGCTGTTAACCATCAGTCACTGTTTCTCCGTTAATCAACAGTAAATCTCCAGAGCAACAAAATGTATTTTGCATAAACTAAATAGAGAAAGCACATTTTCGAGAAGATTAACAGTTTTCGTTCGAAGTATTCACAGTTTTTCCACTGCCCAATGAGACAAGAAGAGAAACTTGTGGCAAACTCTAAATGTTGAATGCTGAAACCACTAACATTAGGAAGTTTTACGTTCACGAGTTTAGTCTTGAAAACTATGGAATGATTTTAAAGATAATCATCAAATTCCGTTTCTTACGCCACAATGCAATGGATTTCAAAGTGTATGTTCAAATGAAAATGACAAATTTAAATCTTTTTGGCTTTCTCCTCAGGAAATTGGGTGGTCAAAAGTATGTTCTGGCGGAATACTGAGATAAGCTCAAAATCATTTCATTCAAATGTGGAGTTTTTTAATGAATTTTCCTAAATTCAACCGAAAGTGAACCGGGGACAATTGACATATTTCAAAACTTTCAATTGAAGTCAGAAATTCCTTCTCAAAAGTACCAAGCGGCGTTTAACTAAGTATTCAACAAAATATAAGGTACTTTTTCACAAGTACACAATCTTCGTCCGGTGAGCCTTTAGTGAGCTTCAAATTAAAGCCAAATGGATCTCAAAATGGTTAAGGCCTAAATATTTTTTTGCATTTCTTTAATTTCCATTCCTTTTTTGTAGAAATTCGCAAATCCTTTAGTTCGAATTCGACAAAATTCATTAAGTTTTAACCTTTTTTTCCCCTTTTTCTAGTTTTTCAGCAAGTCGCTTCTAATTTATTCATCGCAGGTACCATTCAACAGCACAACAAATACTTAATTTAGCACTTTATTTTGAATTCCAACTCCTGACTCAACAATTTTTTGTCTTATAGGGTTTTGTGGAAAACTTGTTTTGAATGGATTTTACAGTGGCCAAAAAAAGTTGAGCGTTTCGTAAATTTTGCCCACAGGAGAAAAGCACGAGTTCACAATTTCGTGGCCTTGTGTCTTTTGTTTGCTGTAGAATTTGCCCGTGATTTTGGATTCCTCAACGGCGGAAGTGAAGGCTAAAGAAACACTCGGCTGCAATGTCCATAGGGGAAAATCTGGCGGAGTACAAATGCGCCCTCTGTCCTTAGTCCACAAATATTCTCTCCCGTCAGAAACATCTTTTGATAGCCCATTTGGACGAAAAGCGTTTCAAATGCCCCAAGTGCCCATTCACTGCAAAACACAAACAATCTGTCGAAATTCATGGACAAAATGTTTATCATCCGAAATATTGACCTTTCCCGTGTTCACATTCTGAATGCAAATACGCTGCAAAGGAAAATTCAACATTAAATGAACGAGTTTTCAGGGAAGGGAACGAATTTACTTCTCGTACTGCGCTCTTTAAAAAGAGTTTTTTATTTTAATTATTTAAAACTCATGAAATTTTTGAGTGTCCAATTTTGAAACAAACTTTAACAAACTAGCCAAAACACAAAAAAATTCAGCAGACGTGAAACGCTCTTGACAAATTGAATTTTACATTCATTTCAATTTTATTGGTTTTGTCCATAAAATAAATTAAAGTAGCTTTTGTGATGTTGAAATTCTTTATTGAGTTTGTCGATGTCTCAAAAATTTGGAACGTGCTAACTTCACTGCGGATATGAGGTTTTCATAGCAGAATTTGTTAAACGGCGTTGAATCACTTCAATTTTGTTTCGATTCAGACTTTATGTAAATTAAGCCGTTGGATCATTTGCATGGACAATAAAAAAAATCCAAACACGAACCAAATTTTACGAGGCCGCAAAGAGGTCAAATTCTGTTACATGTGAAATGTGAAATGACGTAGAATTCCACCGAAACATGCTAATTTACACGTTTATGCTACAATTTGCTCTTTTGTTGCCTTGAATTTTATTTTGTTTCTGGAATTTTCTGTCTGTCTGTCGTATGAACATGAAGTAGCCTGCTAAAATTCCAGTACCTCGAACTTTTTCAGGGGTCCAAAAAAAATTGTATTGGCTACGAAAAATTGAGAAACGACATTTTGCTTTGTGAAAGCCCCTATGGGAAAATGAAATAGCCGATATCTCAAAATCCTCAAGTTCTGGTTCATGTTGGGTGTCAGGGGGTTCAAAGTTTTTTGGCCAGGTAGATTTTGGTGAGGCTTTTTGAGGTCAATACTTTGATGACTGAAATAACATCGCCATTCACTAATTTCACGACGCGGTGATGATTTCACTAATTTGAGGAAAAACCTGAAAAAGTGAAAATGTTTTCACATGTCGCAAAATCACCGCAGGGTTTTAAAAGGTCAATAATTTTGTACTGTTGTCTCTTCTGATGATTCCGCTGAGTTGAAAATGCTCCAGATTCGAACATTGACGAGAAGTTTTCTCAATGGCTCAGTCTTTAAAATTTCCTCCCCGTCAAAATAAATCCATGGAAAAGTTTCAAATCCAAAAGTTTGAATTCGACGCCACTTGTTGTTTTTAAGCATGAAAACGTGAGACCTTCACAACAGGTGTCTTTGTCATTAGTTTCTGTTAAGGAATTTGATTCTACATTTTCTATGATGAATTGTAACCTCATAAAACTCAAATAGAAACGGGAAATGTCCCAAGTCTTGTGAGTGTTCTTTTGCTTTTGCTCCCTCCGCCGGATCTTGCGTTTGTTTTTCGTTTGTTCCGCTAAATTGACTATAAATTGGGAGTCGGTCTAATTTTTTACGAGTGCTTCTCTCTGGTTTTCTACACCAGGCGCTCAGTTGCCAGACACCAGCCAATGTGAGGTGAAAGTTTGTTCTTCTTGTTGCTCAGAAAACAAGGTCAGTAAAAAACTTTGAATTCTATTTAAATGGTTCAAGTTACAAACAAACAATACTTGAATTGACGTTACTTTATTGAATTTAATTCTTTTGCATTCGACCATTTCACGAGCGGAATTGAATTGAGAATTATAATGATCGGCGTTGAAATATGAAAATAATAAAACCAAACCTCATAAATTATTCCTCTCATTTCGGTTCAAATCACAGACGTTGACTTTAATTCAAAACGGTTTTTGTTCAACTTTAGGCTCATTTTCTTTAGCAACTCATCCGACGTGATTTGGTCGAGACTTGAGATAAATGACAAAACACGGCATTCAAAGCAAATTAGAACATCAAAATTTGTATTTTTTCTTAGACGAAGGTGTTTTACATGAGTGTGAAATTTTTCCAAAACTTGAACCACTGCATTGGAAAAAGTTGAAGAGGATGAACGTTTTACGCCTACTTGTATTTTGAATTTTGTATTACTAGCGTTTTCTCAGAATTTTCTAATCTACGAATACCAATTTTCCAACTCAGTTCTCGGAATTTGCCTTCTAATTTTTTCGTTTCTGTAGTTTTCCATCTTGCTTCTTTTGAAAGGCATTTTGAATAGCCTCGAGTGTTTCTGGGGTATTTTTGTATGTGCTAGAGCCAAAGGCCTACTTTTGTTTGCTTTGTTTCCTTGGATTGTTCTACATAGCACCAAGCTTAACAAAGCAATAGTTCTTTGAATTGAAGAAGACTTTGTTAAAACAAAAGTACCAGAAAAATCAACTACCTGCGAAATAGAACAACTCCAGTTTATTTATCTCTGGACTTTTAGAGGAATAAGGTCTGCAGTTTAAGTCTGAGATAACCCAAAGGAAGAAAACAGCTCATTTTCACGGATTTGAAACTTGATAAAATTGTTCACTTTTATTTTATTCTGTTTCTGATCATTGTTCTTTCAGAAGCCTTTGGATTTAAGTATTAAATCATGAAGACTCCAAAAAACATAAATGGAACGAAAGCAAAAGAAAAACATGTGAATGGGCACAAGTGCGCCCTCTGTCCTTATTCAACAAGGCTTCTCGGCAGCTACAAACAGCACATGAGAACGCATTCGAATGAGAAGCCGTTCAAATGCCCCGAGTCCGAGTGCCCCTTCAAGGCCAACAATCAAAGTTCTGTAAAAAGACACGTGAAAAATATCCATCAACCTGAATCTCGACCTTTCCCGTGTCCTCATCCTGGATGCAACTACGCTGCAAAGGACAAGTTCACACTCAAACGACACTCAAAAACCCACTCTGAAGAAAACCCTTTCGTCTGTTCGTTTCCCAACTGCAAATATTCCACGCGTCAAAAAGGAAGTTTAACTGCTCACATCCTTCGAGTTCACAACAAGTACAAGCCACTTCCTTGTCCATTTGAGTCCTGTACTTTTGCTGCGCCCAGGTTGAGTGATCTTGTAAAACACTCCAGAACTCACACAAAAGAACGGCCGTTCAAATGCCCAGAACCAAACTGTGAATATTCAGCTTCAAATAAGCAGCTTTTAAATTACCATCGTCTCACGCATGCACCCACAGAGGGCGAAGAACATCCTTCATTCAAATGTCCTATTTGTGAATATTCCACAAACTATAAATTCACTCTCACCACCCACATCAAAGGTCACACCCTCGAAAAGTTGTTCAAGTGTGACGAGCCCAACTGCAATTTTGAAGGCAGGACCAACGGAAAACTTAAAGCACACAAAGTTGTGCATTCTGATGAAAAACCTTTTGCTTGTTCCGTTGAATCCTGTGGTTTCCGTTGCAAACATCAAAGCAACCTTTCTCATCATTTGCAGACTTTCCACAGTGAGGAAAAGCGGTACAAATGTGGACTTTGTCCCTTCAGAGGAAAAACACGGAGTAACGTCACAGAACACTTGAAATATGTGCACTGTGACTCCGATTCTCGGCCTTTCAAATGTACAGAGCCGCAGTGTGACTCTGCATTCAAAACAAAACACAATTTGAATAATCATCTGTTGACTCACAACGTAGAAAAAAAATACTCGTGCTCTTTTCCGGATTGTGATTACAAATGTATAAGTAGGACAATGATCAAAGCGCATGGACTATTTCACGAAACGGACAAAAAGTTCAAATGCGGATTGTGTGACTTTTCGACCAAGACAAACCAGTGTTTGGTTTCACACATGAGAGCTCACACGAAAGAAGAACCTTATTCTTGCAAACAAAGTGGTTGTGGATATCGAGCGAAATCTGTTTCGGTCCTCAGAAAACACGAGAAAAAGTATCATGCTGACCAGCTGGCGCTATGAGGATTAAATGGACCGATGCTGTGTAAAAGTTTGACATGGGTTATACAAAATGATAAAAGGATTGTAATTTTGATTTATTTTTACTAATTCTTTACAAAGTTTAGATAATTTATGGACAAAATTATGAAATCTTTGTATGAAATGTTTGAATGAATAAATAAACAGGTTAAAAATTTCAGTAAACATGAAACATTCCTCACACATTATATTTCACATTCATTCCGATTTCGTTTGTTGAGCACACTAACAAATTTACGTATCTTTTCATGGTTTCATGTTCTTCATAAGTTTTGTAAATGCAAAAGGTTCTTGTTATTTCCCCAAACTTCTTCTTGGACTTTTGTCAACGAATCCAGTTTTCATAGCATAATTGTTTGTAAAGATTTTTAAAGATTTTCATGTGGGAAGAACCAAATTGCTAAAGTTGCCTACAAAACATGCAATCATCCACAAGAATCTTTTATATTGGTTCTCTAGGTAAAATGACGAGTCGCGATTCACAAGGAAAAACTAGGTCAATTTTTATTTTTACATGTGTAAAGGCAATATTTTACCAATCTGACCGGATTTTCACAGGGCAGCAAGTATAGAACAAGTTTTGACTTCGTAATCTTCAATTGAAAGACAGAAAAACAGGAAAATTTTATTGAGGTGGCGTTGAAATACACCACGTTTGTTCAATTGGTGTAGCGTCCTAATTTTTTACAAAAAATTGCCACGATTTTTCCAAGTTGGGCTACAATTTGAACTTTCTTTTGTTGTAGTGTGTTTGCATAGAGCAAGCTTGAATAATGAATGAGCTGTGGGAATCTCTGGCCAATTTTAAACGTGAAGCTTGTGTTTACTTTGTATAGCAATACGGAGCATAAAATTGCCTATTGAGATTAAAAGCATGTCTCTAATTGTTTCTGGTGCTAACAGCTCAAATCGTATTTATGGACAGACAACTGATTACAAATTTCTCTACAGTGCGACTGAAACATAAGACAAATTGTGTTCTACTTTATCTCAGCCATTATTGCTATAGAGCTTGAACTGGATAATATGAAAATAACAATTATTTTTTTAAACGGCGTTAAAGTGGAGCCTTTTATTCTAAAAGCCAAAATACTCACATTTTACGCTCAACTCTTTAATAAATGCGTTATAAGTCTGGGAAACATGGAGAGTGTGACGACTGCTGACTGCAGATTCGGATGGTAATTTTGAAATCTAGTGGAAAATAAAGTCGACAATTGCAAAACAGGAAAAAATATTGTCAAACGTTTCAGAAGACACGAAGCATTTCAATTTTTATGCAGTCCAACTGTTTTCCCTTGAGCATGAGCAAATGAATGTACAATTCTTGTACATAAATTTCTGTACTTGGGTTGAGTTCGCAGCAAATTTTTGCAGTCCAATCCAGAATACTCCTTGGACAGAATCTTGAAGAAACGTGCCTTGTTTTCATATAACCTTTCGTAAACCGGCGTTGAAGCATAACAATTTTATTTCAGATCCATTTGCAATTAATTCCACGATTGGATCATTTACAATAAAAACAAAGGGAATTCCAAACTTAAGTAAAGGCATCGAGTCTTTAAAAACAGTTGTTAGCCAAATCGTCAATTACTTGACCTTCAAATTATTTTTTTCATAAATTGTTATTTCTTTGTTCTTCGTGG
>JAQGBI010001044.1:0-11529 GCA_034698325.1 Sminthurinus elegans | reverse complement strand
ATATGGGAGTTTATACAGTGATGCTCCGAGGATGCTCCGTAAAACGTACATTTATACTGTTTTCTGTTTACCGTGTATACAAAGTACAAACTTACCGTGAACATGATGAACTTTTGATACAAAAACTTCTTCTCTTTTGTCACTTGTTTTCAGGAGTCTGGATCTAGATCTTCATGAATGTTCCCCACCTTTGCGTAAATAAACTGCACTTTGTCTAGTATTTTAAAGATTTCTCTCAATTTTAATGTAACTTAAAAATTATAAACTTCTTATAATTGTCTAGTCGGGAATTGTTATGTTGTAAGTTTTTCTAGACTGAGCTGGACTCAATTGGACTGGAAAGATAAAAGAAATGAAATAGATATTTTGGACCAGGATTTGCTACTCAATTTTAGAGGGAAAAGGGCAAAAACCAACAAGCCAAAGAAAGAACAAAACCGCTTGAATATTTAGTTAAAAATAGTTTTGTTTCAACTCTAAGCTCAAGTAAAAGAATGCTACAAGAAATATGAATAATTTCAAGTCAATTCAAGTTAAACTGTAGTTAAAATAAAACTCGTGATGATTGTGGATTATGGAAAAGAGAAAGGAAAAGAAATATCTACAAAAAACACTGTACTTGTGGCAGTAATATTTATTGTACATTGTACACAATACACAATACACATGAAAAAGGTATAGAAATGCACCGTGACTTAGTAGGCTTGTTATTATGGTCCATACAAAATACAAATGTAAATGTAAAAGAGTTTCAAGTGAGTCATTTTCTCATTTAACTCGAGGGCCAAGCGTCCAAAGTGGATTAGTCAAATAAGTCAAGTTTTCTTTGTCCATGTAAAACATATAAATGACTACAGAGCAAAAAGTGCTACTCCTAAAATGAAGATATTTTAAGTAGACGAAGAAAATAATTCACTGTTGCATTCGGGAGTAGAGCAGATATTATTACATGTTTTAATCTCATTCCATTTTAAATTTTTACTCAGAATTCAACGCCGTTCAATCTTTTCCTCTGACGTCGTTCAGAAACGCGTATGCCGATGTCAATTTCAAGAAGAACAATTCAACGACAAGAGAAAATGTAGCAATAAAAAGGACAAGAAAAATTACATGGTAATCGGAATAGCCAAATGAAAGCGGTTGAAATGAGAGGAGTTCATTTATATTGACAGTCATTTGTTGTCTCAAGTTTGTCTCAAGTCTCAAGTGAGGATTCTGTAAAGCTGTCTTAAAATGTAACAAAATCTAACAAAGCCAAAATACTTACAACAAACTTCAAATTTCTTTTTTGTTAAAATCAATAAATATGTCATGTATATCTTCTAATTTAGTCGTAAGGAACTGCGACTTTTAAACTATGCTATAACTTTTCGTATCTACTTTTGCATTTGATACATCGGATCGATGAACAAACTGAAAGCACAGTTTGTCTCATAACTATAAAAAGTGAAGTGTAAGCAAAACCATTTTTGGAGTCATTTACTTCTTTTGCATGTCTTTTTCGTTCGTATCGATCGTATTGTACAATACTTGAAATGTAAAAGACGAAAAATGGAACATTGATATTTCATGTATTTAAAAAAATTTCAGGGTTATAAATTCAATAAACTTACACATCATTATTCAAAGTGTCCTACCTCAGACGCAGAACTCCTATCCAACTTTGTTTGTCTAGTCCACAGTCCACAGTCTACAATTTATAAAAATTTATTTCAGCTACAAAACCAGCAATTTTTCATTCCTGCATGCCTTTTTTCCTTCGAAACATAATAACAGCAAACAATTTGTATTTACAATCCAAAATCTAAAATCTGAAATTTACAGAACAGTCTTAAAATCTGCACCATTTTACTAAATTTTCCTCCCGGACTTTTTTTTCTAAAATGTTTAACTTATTTGCGCATTTTTTTGTTGTAAAATTTCTCTTGTTAATGCAACTAAAACAGATTTCAGCCACATCCATTGATTTATCTGTAGAAACGATGAAAAAGGTGGATTTGTCTTCCATACTCACGGATTTCCAAAGAGTCAATGAGGAAAATATCCCTGGCTTTGGATTTGGAGTGGGAAATTCTTGGTTTTATTTCAGGCAGTACGAAGACATTTTCAGTGATATCGACTTCACAGCGAATCTGTCAATGCCTCTTGTTCTCAGATCAAATCACTGTGCTTTGAACAAAAAAGAAAACCAAAATTGTGCTTTAACTCCATTGAAAGACAAAACCATTGAAAAACAAGCCTGCGTCGTGTCTCAGTCGAAATACATTTTAAGTTTTGTCCAGCTTCTTTTTCTGCCAAGTTTTGACTTGGACCAAGAAATTTTGCAGCGGATTCAAATGGTTCAAGAAAAAGATTATCATGAAGGCTGTTTTACAACCATCAAAGATTTTTTTATACCGCATGATGACGAGCACTGCTTAGGAGCAATGGCTCATTCAAAAATCCTCTTTGTTCTTGTTCCTAACTTTCAGTTTTCCTCCGCCCTTAACGCCGGGGAAAATCAAGTTTTGGACTATGACGGATTAAAATCTGCACTTCATCTTCGAGGCTACAAAATGGGTGACACGGAATTTTCTCTGGAATTTGTCCTCAATTTGCAAGAACAAGAAGAAATAACACCTTTTTCATCAGCATCGAAAATTTCGAGGGTCATCTCCCCCTCTCAAGGCTACTACGTTCACTACGACTATGAAATTAAGGGATTTGGAGCAGTCGTTCCGTTTAATTGCTCATCTATGACCGCAAAAGAGCTGTCATGTTTTGGATTGATGATGGGCGCTTTCCACTTGGCTCGGAAAATCCCACGTAAAATCGATGCATTAATTTGGGCTGATTTTGAGGTACAAAATCCACATGCAAAAGAACTCTTTGAGTTTCTTCTTTTTTCCATGAACACTTCAATTTATTATTTCGATGAAGACTGTCAAAGCTGTTTCGAAAACGCTAAATTAAATGGAGATGAAATTTTCTCAGAGCTAGAAGACATTGTCAATTTTAAAGACGGACTTCAAATAATTTACACGGGGGCTCAAACTTACAATTTTATCACGAGTGACAGCGTCAAACAGTACAAAAGTGGATTTGAATTTTACTGGATGCCTTTTGAACTCCCCATCTGGATTGGTCTATTTATCTCTTTGTTCACCAGCATTTTCATCCTCTGCCTCCTGTTTGTCAATGGGAAACCACAGGATTTGCTGGGAGTCGTTTCCATGTTTTTTGAATCTTTGTTGTGGATCTTACAAATTTTGCTGGAGCAACCCGATGAAAACCGCCGAGTCAAAAACACAGCTAAAAAACACCGCAGTAAAATTTGTGCTCTAATTTTTGCCACTTGGCTTATCTCCGGATTTTTCCTTGTGAATGAATATCGAGCAGTGATGCACGCAGATTCCACAGTTCAGAGGCCGAGTGAAACGAGCTGGAAGTTTGGACGAGATCTCATTAAACCGGCAGCAAATTTTCACATGTACTTCAGTCAACTCGGGTTTGTTGGCGACGAACATTACTCGCAGACCCCGATGCCGTACACCATTTTTCAAGATCTCTATTATTCCGCCAACTCCATGAGTTTTCCCTACGGCCCGGTGACACAAAGTCTCATTGGTTTTAATTCCAACGAGTGCTTTTTTCGTTGCAATTGGTCAAGAATCTTCACAACTTGCCCTAGAATTTCAGAGTGTGAAATGGTGTTTCAAAGTGTGAGAATTCTCAATAAGTCGACAACAATTGAACCTGCTAAAGTTTCAAATCTTATTCACAAAGAGTTGAGACAAGAAAAAACCGCGTTTCTCGTCCCATCTCAAGATTTTGACCATTTTTGGCAGATTTTTCAAAAGGAGATGGAAGAAAGTTCAGATTCAGACTTGACGTTTTCCCACAACAGACAAAGTTCAGGAGTTCGAGATGACTCTTTCATGATTAACAAGGGATTCGAATTGTACACTGCGCTGACAAAACATGAACCCAGGATTTTTGTCCAGAGGTTTGAAATTCTCATGAGTGCCGGGATTTTTTGGCACTCGGAGAAAAATTCGAGCATGCAAAATATTAGCAATGCCACTGAAGCTGAATTTGATGCAGATGATAGAAAACCAGGCAAAAGTACAGAGTCTGCTCACGCTTTGTCCTTTCGAAATTCAGGGATTCATCTCATATTTTATATTCTGTTTATCTGTCTCATTTTTCCAAGCGTTTGCTTCTTTTTTGAAGTGGGACTGGGCATTATTCAGCGATTTAAGTCCAGGAATTATAAGGCGCGTTTAGGCATAAGCTTTCACCACACGTTTTGAGTCTGTCAGATGGGATTCTTACGCCGGAAAACAGATGGATAAAAAATGACTGGATATTGAATACATTCAATCTAAATCTCAATTAAATTATTTTCATCATAATATTTTGAACTTATGTACTCAACTTGCTTATTGCAATTATGCTTTGTATGCTCAACCACTAGAGTTGAAAAAGTATGACTGGCCCTTATTTGATGTTTAGTGTTGATTGCTGAATAGTAAATAAATAATGCACATTGATAAATTGTGAGAATGAGAAAGGATTAGAAACTTTTTTATAAGTGGTAAAATTTATTTAGTTGTTTACTTCAAAATTATTAATGTGTTGATAAAAAACTCAATTCAGGCTGTCACTTTATCAAATCAAATTGCAGACTACAGACGCAAAATGACAACCAAGTCTGAAAATTTAAATTGTCATTTCACATCTCATACACATCAAAAATTCCTCATGTATTCACATGCACAAATTTAGATTACAGTTAAAATAAAAAAGGGAAAGGTTTAAAAAGCTCCGATGGATAAAAATCATAAAATTTTGTTTAAAAATTGATAGATATTTTACAACTTATTATACTTTTAAAAAATCATTAATATTTAATGTTTTAGTCACGTATCAAAAAAATAAAATTATGACAAGCATTTCACAAACAATGCAGCCACCTTTTGAATCTCGAATTAAATACACGCACAATCGAAAACGGTTTTGCTACCCACATAATCGAAAGTCTGGTAGATTATAAACACAAAAATAGATCAAAGATTAAGTGGGGTTGTGCTGTTTAACTCTTGTTACAAACGCATCCATCAGAATGTGAAAATCCGAAATTCAAACACTCTCACATAACGATGGCCATGACAAATTCCAGAGTTACATGGGAGGCGAACGGTAGCGGGAAAATCGGCGAAACCTAAGAATCTCAGTCTTTGGAAATTTTTCAGTCTTGAAAAGATTCCGAAAGGTTTTGTAGTGGAAAATTTTCAGGCTTTTAACTTGGTGATCACAAGCGGAAGTAAAGTGGTTCTTTTTATAGCATTGACAAATTCTCCTTTTGACCCTTGAATCAGCCATTTTTTTCCATTCTTTACAAACCAAACGAGCCGTTTTCAAATCAGAGAAGCTCATGTGAGACATGATATTTTTGAGAATCTGTGTGTGAGATATCAAGTGTGAAAAAAGACAATGAACAATTTAATTATGAGTTATGAGTCAACTTGCAATCCCGCAAATTTTATAAAATTTTATATCCAATTTGATCCATACAGCAAATATTCAAGACAGGGTTTATTTTTGAATTGAATGAAAAACGTTTTGTCACTCACCAAATGATTTGAAGCGGCTTCAAATCTCAGCGGTGCAAATTCATCATGAAACGTGATCTTTTCCAGACCCTTCATTTTCCTTGTCTTTTTGGTTGTTGAATGATGCTTCCAATTCCTTTGAAGAAATTCCCCTTGGCTTTGATACGACTTTTGTTGTTGTCTCCATTGAGAATTCATTGTCATCATTTTCCTCTGATTCTGTAACATAAAAAAGATAGAAAATATATAAGACTACACACAGAAGAGCAAAATGTCAAATGCCTGTAAAATAAAAAATATGGATGTAATTTAAAGCGCTAGTTTGCTTATTCAACTCATTATTATTCAAGCGTGGTCAATTTTATCTACTATATAAAAAATACAAACTTGCCGTGAACATGATGAAATTTTTATATAAAACTTCTCTTCTCTTTTGTCGGTTGAATTCAAGAATTTTGGAACTATATTCTAATGAGTTTTTCCGCCCTCAAGTAAAAAAGATAAACTTTGTATTCTATGTATCTTTAAAGTTTCTCTCAATCGTAATGTGACGGATAAACAATAAAATATGTAGCCAATAATTTATTGTGAGTGATTTTTAGGAAATTTGTTTGTTGTAAGTTTGTGGACTGGAGTCGAGAGAAATGAAATATTTTTAACGAGGCTTTGCTGCTCAGTTTCAGAGGAAAAAAGCCAAAAGGCAACAAGTCAAAGAGAGAACAAAATTATTCTAATATTTCTAGTCCAATTTATTTTTGTTTCAACTGTAAACTGGAGTAAAAAATGCTGCAAGAAATATTAATATAGTCAATTCAAGTTAAGCTGTATAGTTAAAATGAAACTCGTGATGATTGTGGATTATGGAAAAGAGAAAGGAGAAGAAATGTCTACAGAAAAAAAGCATTATAATTGTGGCAGTAATATTTTTTGTACATTGCACACACTACACAAAATACAAATATGTAAATGCGTTTCGAGTGAGTCATTCTCATTTAACTCCAGAGTCAAGAGTCACAAGAGGATTAGTCAAATTTGTCAAGTTTTTTTTGTACAAGTAAAACTTTGGTTACCTTTGGAAACGGCCCGAATATATTTCCTTGGTCGTTGAAAACAATTTACTAGATTAAGCTTTTCTTCGGAAAAAAACTCAATAACCTCCCATTCAATCATTCTTTTTTGTCTCGTTTTTGTGCAAATAAACATTTAAAGATCCACTTACAAAATAAAAAAAGCTGATAAAATCAACAAAATAATTTCATTGTCATTGTGTAAAGTAATTTTGTCTTGTTTTCTCTGTGTTAAATAAATATTTGATGCTCTTTCATTTTATTCTAATAAAATGCTCTGAGAAATTCTTTCATTTTGTCTTTGTGGTTTTGTTCTCTTCTGAGAGACTTGTTCTTTTTCCTAGCTTAGACATAAAAGTTGCAAAACTAAAGATGGGAAAATCTCTAAAATTCTTGATTTATTTCGGCTGGGCGATTGGTATTTTCCCTTGTCTACGACCATGGAAAAAGAGAGAAAAAAATAATACACATGGATATCTTGAAAATTTTAAATGGTTCTCTCTGAATACAATTTACAGCCTGTTTTTAATTTTTCTGGTTTTTTTGTTCCTTCTGGACCGGTTAATTTTAATACCTCTTTATCCTACACCAGAATTGACCCAATGGAAACAAAGGCCAGGACATTCTTTAGTCCATGATATTTTGGGCACCCTTGATCTGTGCAATGGAAATATTCCGGATTTGATCCTAAGGATTTTTGGTCTATATTATTGTCAAACAATAATCGATTTATTTCGAAAGGTATCTTCATTCAAACTGAATCCCAGCAAAACGAGAGCCGAAAGAAAAAGAACGGAATTTGAAATTCAAGAAGAGCGTCGCAGGAAAAGTTTCCTCAATCTCGTCTTATTTGCAATCATGAGTTTGACAGTTGCTGAATTTAGTGAAGCTATTGATTGGTATTTTTTCATGGAGCGAAACTTTTTTGATCCAAGTTGGGCCACGGTGATTTTACCGTCACATCGAGATTTTCAAGCACTTTATTGGACTTTTGTCTACACGTTGCCGGTGCTGTCGAGATTCTTTACAATTTTCTTTGTCGTCATGATTGGTCTCAGACTTGTGGACATTCACACCGAATTTTGTGAGGGAGTAGCAGAATATTTTACAAATGAGGAGCAGACATCAAATTCAAGAGAAAAGACGGCACAGAAGAAAGATCCGGGATTATCGATATTCATAATTCAGTCCGCATTCAACAGCCCAAAAAAGCTAACAGAAAATCATAAGGATTTTGTGCTGGATCTTGAAAATTTGGACTCTGAAAATTTGACAAAGAATTCAAAAAGTTGTTTCAAATTTAACAAAAACAAACATCATTTTCATCAGCTGTCCATTTCCGGTTCCAATTTGAAAGAGTTTGAAGCTTTCACCATGAAATTCAAGGAGCTGAGGAAAACATTTGACATGTACTCAATTTTGGCAGGGTTTTACGTTTTGATTGTGATTGCATCTGAAGTCCTGTGCCTAATTGAAGTCATCACTAGATTTGCTGTGATTCCATTTGGGTCCAAAATTGGAATTAGTCGGACGGTTGGAAATGTCTTGGTTATTTTTGTGCTCGCACATTTTGGCCATTTCGTACAGAAAAAGGTAGAAAAAGTACAAATCCTTCAAATTGTTACTTGTTTATTTCTTTTACTTGTTGTGCCAAGGCTTTCCACGATGTATGAATAACTACTTACATCAGTTTTGGGGGCAAGATATAGCTTAATGGCAACTCTTTTAATTTTATTACAGATAAAAGATAACGTGCAAAATTTGAAGAATGCGGCAATCACTGGAAATTGCGAATCGTTATTGACGATGCCGATGGAAAGTTCAAGTGCAAGTGACATGATTAGAAAAAGTATCATAAATAATCGAAAAGTAGAGATTGTTAACTGGATCGTTTCATGGGATTTCAAATTGAGCGCCCTCAACATTTTCAACATTGATCACGCACTCGTTCCAGCCGTAAGACCATTTCTTTTATGAATTCATTTTACATCACTTTTGAATCTGATTGACCGTTGGAATATTGGTAGTCATGGCGTTTTAATTTTCTCAATTTTTTTGGATAGATAATCGGCGTCGTGATGACTTATTGCGTGGTTCTACTTCAGTTAAAAATGGCAGAGGATGCGGGAGGAAAGGAGTCAAAATCCCCCATTGGAAATTTAGCTCAAGCAAAACCGACTGAAAGTACTTTGTAGAAAATTTAATCTGAGACCACAGGAATCAAGAATCGAGTTGAGTTTATACATTATAAAGTTGCTTTATTTTGAAACAAAGGTATTTAAAATAAAAAATACAACATCTAATTGAAAATAATTATGTGGCCATCATTTATCATAATTTAGAGTGTATTTTTGATCATGATTGGTAAAAAAGGCACAAAAGCATTGATTTAGTTGCATTTATTAAATCTTGCTCGAAACTTTTGCCATTGCTTTCTTGTCTTTGCTGTTGTAATTAAAACACATGCATTGAGCAAGCTTGGATTTTCCCCAGTTTCTAAACTTACCATGTAAATTGTCTATTATGCCGAAACACAGTATGGCAAAACATTTAAGTCCCAAGTTTTTTACAATTTGTATGCGTTTAACGCAGTAAAATTAAATTTTGTGTAAAGCTTCGAGTCGATCCGATTTGACGAGGTCAGAGTGCTCATGTTTGATAGAAATTTGTAAAAAAAAATGTTCAAGTAGAACGCCACATACAAAAAATTTCAAGTAGACCATGACATCACTCAACTCCAATCTTCTGCAACGCAACATGGTGTAATTGGAATTTTTGTGTAAGCGGCGTTCAAGTTCAACGAAAACAAGATTATTTTTTTCAGATTCCCTTGAAGTTTGAGCTTTGTTACCTCCACAAGTGACCCTTCAATCAAGTGGGATGGGCTAGAAACTTCACAACAAACCTTATTTTACTGAGTTGAACGCATAAAAATTGTAAAAAAACATGGGGATTTAAATGTTGTAGCTCCTGTGTTACAACCTATTGTCCATTGTAAAATGTGCATTTTTTACTGTCGTTGAATCGGTTTCTCCAACGTTCATCATCCGGACTGCAAAACGTGGATGAGCCAACGCCCATTTGAACATTTTAACATGTCTACAATTTTTTCTCGTCTTAAAAAACACCTCGGAACTGAGAATTGAGAATCTAATTACAAATGCGGGTCACAAATATAAATTGAGATTTTTACACTTGCCAAATGTCTAATATATCCAAGAACTACCGAAGCGTCGAAATCGAAATTGTGCTACTTACTTAAGGGAAAATTAACTCATTTGATACTTAGAATTTAAAACTTGAGCCCAATTGGCTGTAGTATATGGTCAGCAGTGAGACTGACGTATGAACACTTTCAAAGGTCTGGGACAAACTTTCTCAAAACACCCTAAATCCAATTTCCGCCACATTCATCAAAATCCCCGCGTCAAGGCACACGTTTTGGTCATGGTAGTCACTACTAAGGTAACTTACTGTGGTCGTCCTGGAGCTTTATATATTTTCATGTATTTGGTCATGTTGCAGTTTTGGTGAGATAATCCCCTCAAGAAAACCTCAAATCGACTTTTTTCCACACTTTTCAACGATGCAAAATACGAATGCTTTTTTACACAGATGCAAATGAATATGTGAGCAACACAAGTTGATGTAGTTCATACAAAGTTCATTAGTCAAAGACTGACTGCTAACTTTATTTACATTAAGAAAGAAGACTTGCCAGTTACAACGAATAGAACAGAAAGTGAAATCTGTATTATAAGTTTATTCCAGTAGAAAGTTGAGAATACAAATTACGTCGTAATACTAATCTATAAACACAATAATCGTGAAGAAAATGACTGTAACATGAAATGTAACCCCAAGCTCAGAAACGGTGGTAAATATGAGATGAAAAGTAAATGAAAATACCCAAAGGTTTTTGTGTTTTTTACACTTTTTTTGTACTAAGTAATTTTAATTAAAAACAGTTGAAAATGTAAATGTTTTTCATGTTTCAGTAATAAGTGAGACGTCTCTAGTTGTTTGAGCTCGTGCTTGACAGCAAATAAAACCAACTACAAATGGACAGATAAGTGCATTGATGAAGGATGCTGCAATAAATAATCTAGGAATGTGTCTGCGGAGGCTCCCTCGATCCAGATCCTGAGCACTGGACCCAATGGATATTACATTCTCGTAGTAGTCTTGGTAACGTAGACCGTTGGCGAAACAAGCTATGCACACAACACAACAGATTGAATGAACTCCTATCCGCCCCCACCTCACCTTTTGCTCGTCCTAAAAATGATAAACGAGACAAAGAAATTGGATGAAAAATGGATTCTATCTCTCCCATTGATTTTTCACCCAACAAATAAATAATAAATCTAAAAAATATACCCATTTCTTTCCAGTACGGCAGAGACCCGATAATACAAGAAAAATCTGCAAGAGGGACCATGAAATTCCAAGCCCAATTGAAAGTTTACACGCTTTCATGGCGTCGCAAAACGTGCCTTCCTCGTAACATTCATACTTTGTGACTTTACGTGTTTTGCAGTTTATGTGGCCACGTTTGCAATAGACTCGAGCCGTCTTAACAGGTTTGAGTTGGGCGTCTGGGTTAACATAATGTACGAAGAGTGCACAGGCAACCACCTCCAAAATTCCAAACACCTGAAACATAAACGGGAAATGTAAATATAAGCTCATTTCAAAATTTTCAAATTTCAAGGCACTTGAAACGCTTCAGCGGAATTCCTTTATAATTTATAATATAATATGTATATATTGTATACATTTTTTATTCTTGTTATATCTTGAGGACGGAGAGATTCCCAATGTTTTTAATAGTAATAAAAATTGTAGTGTAAATGAAAAAAAAAACC
>JAQGBI010001043.1:0-11530 GCA_034698325.1 Sminthurinus elegans | reverse complement strand
AGTTTGTTCTGTCTGTTGTCTGCTGGATGTTTGTGAAGAAAGAAATAAGAAATTCTTAGTTTTTTTTTCTTACCAATAAATAAATCATACTGATCTTGAAAATTCACGTTGTAGAAAAACATACCATCTGTAATGTGCATTATGTATGTTCTACATAGATGAAAACGGTCTAGGTGTATTGTAAATGGTAGATATATGTATAGGATGTAGGATGTAAAGGTTCAAGTTATAAGAACGTCTAATATGCATTATGTGTTGTGCACTGTACATTTTACAAGATACGATGAACGCTATGCTAGTTGTACATTAGGCTTACAGTTTACATGGAAAAGGTAGGAGGCATTGCGTACAGTGTATACTGTATGCTGTATATATCTTTGTTGGGGTTGTGCTGTGTTGTGTCAGACCTACAGTCGTGTCTCGAGTCGAGCCTCGAGTCTGAGGAAAAGGTGAAAAGTCTCATAGATATTTGATATTTGACCCTGAACTTGCATCTGTTTGATTTTTGTAACGAATACATAATACATTTTTCAAAATGGACAGTGAACAATGGGCAATAATTCATTGAATTAAATCATCAC
The DNA here is from genome assembly GCA_034698325.1 of Sminthurinus elegans. Classification (NCBI taxonomy): domain Eukaryota; kingdom Metazoa; phylum Arthropoda; class Collembola; order Symphypleona; family Katiannidae; genus Sminthurinus; species Sminthurinus elegans. The sequence goes on along the minus strand of JAQGBI010001043.1, from coordinate 10,949 downwards.
ATTTTGACTTTGGTTTTAAAAACGTTATATTAATAACTAGTAACGTTAATTTAGCATTGAAAATTGTCTTTATATTGTGTATTGATCATTATTAATTATGTAGTAATGACACAACATTTTTCCATTTTGAATTTCTGTTTGTCTGTTAATTTGAGCTTAAAACTTGTCCAGTTTCAATTACAAGTAAATGTCGTAATTAACAAAATTAATATGAGTTTGAGTTATGAGTTTTCTTTTACAATAAAAGTAATGAGTAATGAATAATGCCTACTTCATTGTATATAAATAAGTATTATGTATCCATTTTTTTTATCAGGATTAAAATTTCATGACTTTTCCTATTTTTTCTGTAGACGTGCATCTGTCTGTCTTCTATCTTTTTTTTTACTATTAAGTCGTATCTATAATCTGTAGTCTGTAGACATGATATATTCACAGTATTATATGGGAGCGAATGCATGACGATGATGAAATGGCTGGAATCATCATGCAATAAAAGAGAACAATATAATATATAAAAGAGCGCATCCTCCATACTTTTGCTTTGTTCTATTTTGTTGTACTCTTTTTTTATACATTATACATTTTTTAGTTTTCCCTATATTTTGATCCTGTGGCTAATTTCATGTAAATCATCTCGCTCACTAACTCACTCACTCCATCATTCACTTAGTGTATCGTCTGTAGCCTGTATAGTGTGTAATAATAAATATAATGGAGAGGGCTTAACTCAATTCGTTACGCATGATGGCTGACGGTTTGAATATTATTGTTCTATATTATTATGTTCTCTCTAATATTTCAAATAGAAATAAATAATAAAAATGAGCATTCCACAATGAACCCGTCCCATATTCTGTATTCTATATATATTCTATTTGACCGAGCTTAAATCTTAATAAGAAAATGATGACTGAAGATTGTAGAAGATGTATGTAGATAATTGAAATGAAAAGAAAGAGAGAGAAATATACATATATAACATATACATATATATATTATATGATTTAAGCTGCGGAAACTCAGAAGCAAGATTCAAGATATAAAACACTATACAGGAAAAAATTAGCTAGAAAAGAACCTCGTAGCATACATTTATACTCGGATTTGTAGTTTGTACACACAACACAATAATAATAATTGTTTTATTACGAGCAGAATAATAACATGTTGTTGAATCTCATATATAGTTGATGCTGATGTTTATGGTTTTAGAACAGGATGGATTGATACATTTAATTTAAATTTTACGTCTCTTGCTTTTGTTTGCGTGTGCATGCGTGTGTTTTTTGTATTTGTATTTGTGTGAGTAGTAAGTACAAAGTAGGTAAGCCAAAAATAGGATTTACATTGAAAGATGTGTGTACAACGCAAAACGTATCACTTTTCAGTTGTACCATGTGCATAATTAATGTGTACATACAGCTAGAGATTTTAGATGTATAGTGAATAGTGAATCTACTTATTTAAATGTACAATATTGTTTATGCTCCCTCTTTATGTATTTGTCGTTTGTCGGTAGTCGTAGTTTTAGATATGAGATATTTCTTTTCAAAGCTTCAGCATCTAAAATAAGAATGTAAAATACAAGGAGATTAAATAATCTGAGTGTGAATATTTTAATATTAAAAAACCATTGTCAAGTAGAAATATATATACGACAACTTGACTTTTTTCGACATCGATGAACTGAACTGAACTCACAATTCACAATGTATTATGTACAGTTGAATAGAGAATTGAGAACAAAACAAAACATTGAATTTTGAATCTTGATTTTGACTGTTGACGATGAATTAATGAAGATTTGAATCAACTACATTGGAAAATAATAATAATATGAAAATCTTTTCTATTTTGTTTTCTACAGCTTATATTGATGAACGATTGGACGACCAATGGAGAGATCAGAAGAAGAAGGATTCTAGGACTTTTATCCTTCATTTTCTTTGCATCCATTTCTCTATTTGTAGCAGGTTTGTGAAGATAATAAAATTTAGTCGTCCAGTGTTCAACTTGGATAAATACATTGAATTTTCAAAATTGTGTTAAAAATAAACATGTATGATGTATGTATGAGTTGAGAGGATGGCCATCCATATCAATAAAATATTCGTATTCGTATGATGTATGTATTGATAAATTATGTATGTTTCATTTCATTTTTGTAGTGATGGGATGGTACATCAACTCTCAGAGTATGTACGGCAAGAGTGAAGATGAGTTGGAACAAGGAAGTGAGAGTGAAAATCGGGCACAAAATCATGCCATTCCATCCGCTTATGATTTCAACCTTGGTCTCCACAGTGCTATTTTTATGCTGTCAGAAATTGGACTACTCATTATTCAAACACTTCATGCTCTATCTATTTGCATCTTTGACCAAGTTTGTTCCAAACGTAAAAATGACCGGAGACTGAATGAAGACACCTATGCCAATGTAGCCTACTCTATCAATTTCAAATTTGATTTGGCAGCTCTTCTCTTTGATCTGGTAAGTTGATAATAAAAATTGTTTATTTATTTTTCTTCTTCATACTAAATCCTTATACAAAATTTAATTGTAAGTCCAAAGCATAAGGCATACATTTCTGAAGATTGAAGACAGTGGAGTGTCGGTGTTAAATGAAATAATAATAAGTAGAAAAAAAAACGATACCTTTAGAAGCATAAATGATTAAATGACTCGTTAATATTCTGTTTGTTTGTTTGTTCTGCAAACTCTACCTACATAAAAGAAACGAAAAGGTTTCAATGTTACGTCTATATTTATATTTATGTTTCCATTTGTTTTTGTTTTGTTTGAAACGGACGCGTTTTTTTTTTCCAAAGATAAGAAAATAAAGTTTAATTATTACTGAATGTTGACTATACTCATTATAGTCTACACACAATACATCATTTAAGACGGTAGGTGTTAAGTAAGTGATGTCTGCATGTTGTGTGTGTATTTTGTATGCTATAAGAAATTTTTGTTGAGCAGGTAATGTAATGTAGACAGGAAATTACTGTGGCGTTAAAGACTGAGATCCTTTCATTCATTATTATTATACAATAATGATGTTTTCAACAAACACCCTCCTCATTTCATTTCAATTAAATTCAATTCATAATAACTTTTATGTATCAACACTTTTACTCATGTTTTAAAACTCCAACCGCATAAAAAAGTTAATTAAATAAAGAGGAAAAAATAACTCGAAATAATAACACTGAACACCCGTAAAAATATATCTAGAAATGTCGGCTTTCCACTGCAAAAAATATAACAACAAAACAATATAATATATTTTTAATTTAATTTATGCTTCATAATCACAGGAATAAACAACTATTACATATTATAGGTATATACATACATGTAAATACTTGATTTCATTTTGAGTTTTTGAAACCTGAAATGTTTTTTATGCACAATGTACATATACGACGGTTCTCTAATAGATACTATTTATTTGCAATGTACATACATACTGACTAGGTACTAGTTAATTGTTAGCTCTCATGACTCATCTTTTGAATAGGTTTGAAGAAAAAAATATAAAAGATAAGGTGATAATTTTAAAATCTTCTCCTACTGCCTTTCTTCCCATAACCTTGAGTTGGAAATATCTTGTCTTGTAGAATTAGAACATAGAACATCTTTTATCAATGTTGGAAATCAGTATAGTATTAGTACATTTTTTTTGTTGTATTGGCACATTGTACTAATAAATCTATTTTTAAAAAATATTTTTTACATAGTGATTCATCATAATGTATATAACATACATTCGACATCTATCACTGTCTAATTTGAAAATCAAAAGTGTTCCATGTTATGGAATCTAGAATGTAGATAGAATCTGGATATTACAAAGAAAAGTATTTAATATTTTGAACAACAAGTATAAATTTTGTTTCTGTTTTATTCCAGCTACACCACGTGCATATGCTGATTTGCTGCAACCTATTTCTTTCAATGACTTCACTGATTGTTTCCCTCCAGATGAGAACCCGGGTGAGACTCATCCATGCCATCCTCAAGAAAAGGAATAGTTACGTATGGCTATCTCAACATATTGATCAGTAAGTTTCCAGTTGTCCATTGTCACTTCAATGTTAATAGTTAATGATAATCAATGTTTTTTTTAGTATGTCATATTATAATATAAATGTATAGGAAGCTTAAAAGAATACGAATATCTAATTTTCTAAAGTCATTTCACATAAAAGTACGAAATGTACTTGCACTTTTGTTTGTATGTTGCCTTTTTTTTTTGCAACTCATGCGTCATGCATGTATATTAAATGCTTTACATTTCAATATTGTTCTTTTCACATTCCATAACATAACTAGTGTATGTAGTATGTACTAACTACATAATAGGCTAACATACATGCTACATGTATTATTTATGGAGGAGTTATTATTATGTCGTTTCATTTTTTTATGCTACTGGTTTTTACGCTTTGAGTTTTGTGTATAGTGTATAGCATATATACATTTACAAAGGTTTTCTAGCATAGTTTGTAGTAGATGATGATGGAGAGGATTTATGTACATGATGAATGCCGAACAATATATGAGGATAGTTAAAACTACTAGGCTGTATTTTTTTTTTCATGTGGATAATGTCATGTGTAATAACTCCACTCATTTAAAGATGTTACACTATGTACACTCCACACACTACCGTATCGTACACTATAAGTTATGAATTATGAGTGATGAGAAAATGGAATATTCTGCAAGTAGAGAGTAGTGGAGAGGTAGACAACATAAAATTAATTACGTAGAATTTTTAGCTATATTATGTTTATTCTCTTTTCGTACTTTGTCTATGTAATATTACATTTTACATATTATGCAGACAATGGACAAGCTTCACTTGTGTAAAAGGTGCGTCTTTTATGTAGATTGTAGATGCATGAAAAAGTAATAGTAATAATGGTAATGACAATATAGATAATAGGTAACATAAATGGCGTAGTGTGACAGTCAAGTCGAAAGAGGAGACAATGATAATATCATTTACGAGAAAAAAAAATCCAAGCTGTCCTCTTGTAGAAATAATTATTGTTATAATTATTATTGTCATTGACAAAGATTGATTATCAGAATAGTATTGTGCATTTTGTATACAGTATACAGTTTGTACTAACTACAGAAAATATTATAAGAATCGTAATACAAGTATGATTACAACTTATGTAGAATTGTGGATAATATCTCATCAACTGTTTAGATTTCAGTACATCTTAAATACATCTTGTACTTTTGACTCACTTCATTTGCTTTTAACTCTCACAAGATTTGTCCCTTTGAGACAAAGAAAGTTGACAGTTGACACAGGAGTACGCGTTCAAAAATTAGATTCGAGCTTGGAGGTACAAAACGAAGTACAGTATTAGGTGTAGTAATAATAATGAACAACAACGTGTACAACAATACCGAGATGGAAATAACCTGTGTGTTGTGCAATTAGCCATCTGAATAGCTGCATGTAAAACATGAATGAAACTGTAATGGAGGGAAAAAAATTTAAGGTAGGGATAAATATGACATGACAAAATAAAATTATGATTGCTAAACTAAATTACATCAATAAGTTGAAAGAATGAGAAAAAGAAGAGGAAATAGAATTGTTTTAAACGTGGGAATAGAATGGGAACCTCACACACTAAATAATAGTAATCACCATCATCATCGCAACATGCAAACATGTAACATGTAATGTAGTGTGTGTAATAAGTAATAAGGTGCAATCGACAGACACTTTCATACAGTTAAAAAACGTAATGAAAATGGAGGAGGCTTCTAATTTCAAAACTTTTTTTTTTTGTTAATGATACTTGTGTTGTAATATGTACACAGTTAAAATTCAGTATAGTTTATAGTGGTCCAAAATATTAGAAAACTCTACTTTTTATTATTAATTATGTTTCATTTATAGATATCCTGAAGCTAAGCTGGAAGAAGGTGGAGATGAGGTAAAATAAACAATACAGAATATAACTATTGACTTTTTGCTGCAACTAATATCATGAATTGATATCATAAATTTTCTACACCAATTGGATACAAATCTATGATATTGTTGTTGTGTTTTAGAATTGTGCGATTTGTTGGGATTTACTGACGAGTCAAGACGCCAAATCCCTGCCATGTCATCACAATTTTCATACTACTTGTCTTACAAAATGGCTTTTAGTAAGCCTGGTGAGTTAAATTATAATGAATTGAACTATTATAAATAATAATTAATAATTTTATTATTTTTTCCAGTTTTATATTGACTGTATAATAATTTGTTGATTATTTTTGCCGCTTCTGTAGAACTGTCCTACTTGCAGACTTTCTTTAGTCAATGAGAAAGAGATGCATCGCCACTCTCAGAGATCTCGTCGTCGTTTCTATAGCCCTCAACCCAACGGTTTATGGGGTTTTCTCTACACTGGACAAACTCTGTTGGATTTGTTTGGTGGTTTCAATTCAATGGATGATGTAGATGGTAAGGAGAAAATATACAAAATAATGAATATGAATACAAAATAAAAGCTTGAAGAGAGGAATTTTGAAGTATTTATCAATAATGAATGATGAATATTTCTTTTCCTTTGATACATATTATATTATAGTTCCATCACATCAACAACGAACAGTACCTCTATTTGGGGATTTCGGTACGGTTCAAAATTGGACCGTGGAGTCACAAACAAATGCAGAAAATGAACGCAGAAGTACTGAGATTGATAAACGATAAAGATGAACTGCCTTATATCTTACTAATTGACTAACATTAAAAAAGAGGTGTATGTAACAAATATTACCAGTTTTTTTTTTAGATTCTATAGACAGATATATAAAATACTTATATATACAGGCATAAATGAAATTCGATAAAAACTTGAGGGGAAGATAATGAAACCAAACAAAGTCAACGTTTTCTTATAGATTATGCGTTGTGAAACTGGAAACATTATTACGAATAATCTTATGACATTTTATTATAAATGTCTAGTTCAAAGGATTGAACTGGAAGAAGCTGAAAATTGAGTACATCATCATCATCAAATTATACTGTACATTATTATGAGAACTAAAACTATCTGATTTCAATATTTTGTAAGACTCGTCATATGTACTTCTACATATACGTAATACGTATATATATATACAATATACATACATACAATGCTAAACTATTATAAACCTTTTACTACTTCAATAACAAGTACGAAAAGTACTATATACGCCATTATTCAATTTTATACAATAAAATATTATACATGTACACTATTAATATATATATATACATAATTTCATATTATCTTCGTGAATATTAGATACAATTTTATGATAGGTTATTTTTAAATTAGTTCAAAAGAATTTTGAAAAAGAGGATATTGATGACCTAACTCGCCTTTTTTTCTTCTTTTAGTTCTTAGTGGTTAAATTGGGAATTGTGAATGACTACAAGAAAAAAAAAAGAAAGAAAGAAAGATGAGGATTATATTTTATCTCCCGTAGACCCTATAATAGTAATAAGAAAAGTATTATTATTGCTATCGTCATAATATATATAATATATACCTTTTTTATTATTGTTGTCAAAAAATTTTGACAAGAGATACAAAATGAATTAATGTGAATTGTGAGTTTATTACTATTATAACCTGAAATCAAGACTGGAAAATACATCATATAATATTATATTATTCTAATATAAGTATTTGAATTTTAAATTCTATTCTCTATTGTGTAAATCTCAATCTGGCATTTTATTTATTTCGCATTTTTGCGGAACGTTTGGCATACGTTTTATATTCTAAGAGTTGTAGTAATACATTTGACGCATTGTTTATGGCAATATCAGCAACGCATTTATGATTTTAAAAAAACGACAACACACAATTTAGTTTTTGGTTTTGCTGGAAACATTTCTAACAACAACATTTATTGTTCACTCTGCAATGTAGTTTTGGTCATTTGTCATCCATTTTAAATTGATTATTATAAATACATTTTTTTTAATTGTAGATGAAAAAATTACCTAATATTATTATTGTTTTGCATATATATTATAATATGTCGATTTCCAATATCACCATTCTATTTTCATCTTGTCAAAATAAATTGATTTTGTCGAAAAATGGAAGTTCTGGTTTACTTGGTTTTACAACTTCCTTGGTCTCTGTAGTATTTTGTTGTTCTTTGGAGTCTTCAGATCGAAATTTCAAGTTGGAAAGTTTATCAGTACCGATGGCTGAAAAAGGAATGATGAGTTGAACTTTTGTAGCTTTTACATCTTTTTTAACTTTAAATCTTTGAGCATCATCTGGATCATAATAGGTTGCATGGAATTTTGCATAGGTTGTCTAGAATATAGAATATAGATGTGAAATATATTTGACATTTTACATTATATTGTAACATACAGAATATGCTTGAGTGTCTCAAGTTGAGACAAATATGTACCATGTGCATTTTACATGTTTTACTGATTTACCTTTGCCATTGAATAAATTTCATGAACAACTGTGACAAGTCTTTGAAAAGATTCTATTTAATAAGGAAGAAAGCAAACGTATAATTTTTCATTCAGTGATATGACAAATTAGAAATATAGTATTATTGATTATAAGTTTAATTTGTAGTTTTGTCCATTATAACTATTTTGAGTTTTTTTTTTAGATTTACCTGCAATCAAAGCTCCTTGTTTGAGTACACTCTTTTTCATGACTAGAGGCAAGTCAAAACCATTGTTAATATCTCCAATTAATTGAAAGACAATTTTCAAGTGACTATGTACATTTGCTGGATAGCCGTCAATATACAATTCTAAACAAACAAATGACAAAAACGATGGTGAAAAAGTTGTTTAAAAAATTAGTTGTTTGCAGTTGTTTTACAACTCTAATTACAACTTTCATCCGTTTAAATATAAAATACCTTGTATTCGGCGAATGGAGCTAGCGACCGCTCTAATTGTTTCTTGCATATGTTCCATTAATCCGAGAAAAATGACTCGTCTCTCTGGATAGTTTAAATTATCAAACTGGAACCAAGAATCTCTCATATTTTTCTTAAGTAAAACACCATACTTTCCAACTGCAATGTAGACATGATTTGGATATAGTTTCGATGCTGAGACGCCCATTTTTTGAATAAATCCCGAGTAACCAACATCCGCCTTATTGAGTGGAAAATTACTTGACGGATCCTTTCCTTTTCTTGATGACGATGAAATACTATGACTATGACCATCAGCATGACCATCCTCCTCATCCTTATTACTACTACTGGAACTTTTCTTCTTATCCTTTTTAGTTGCATTACTTGTACTACTTGCTTTATCCTCAGTTTGTTTAGCTAGTTTCTTTAGTCCAACTTTTCGATATTTTTTCCGGACAACTTCATTCAATTTTCTACATTTACTCAGTGTTTTTTTCGAGTCTTTAAGTAACTCCTCTGCAGCCTTTGATACCTGTTTCATTTCTCTCTCCACAAGTATTTGTACATGAGATGGATCATTCGGTTTCAGTTGAAAAGCTGCTGTATAGATGACATCAAGCCAATCATCAACGAGAGATGGTCCAACATGATTTAACTTGGTTCCCACGGGTGAAAGTGATATGTGGGGAAGAATGAAATATATTGACCCTTCAATGGCGGACACACATGCACTATTCACAATTTTACTCAAATGCTCTGAATGATGAACTAATGTTTGATATCGAGCTTGAATTTCAAAAGAGAGTGAATCTGGAATAGATTGTGCATGATCTTGAAAATCAGAGTCTTGTGAAGAAGGAATTGTTACTTCAGGACGAGTTGCCAAAGGACTAAAAGTAAGACATATACACATTTTACACAAAAAGGTAACAAAAAAATATCATGCACGCGTGTCTACACGTAGGTATATGAAACATTTACCAATTTAAAATTAATAAAATCTGTACCAAAGTTTTAAAATTCCTTACATTTTTACAGCTAGTGAACGATGTTGAACAAAATCATTTTCTCCTTTACAAAAAAAGTGATTAATGAGTATGATTAATTCGAAATTTTTACCAGTTTACAGCTACTTTTAATTAATTTCTTTGGAATAAAATCACTCACTCGTTTTTAGAAATTTATTACAATCCACTTCACACATTTTCAGTGATCGAAGACGTTCTCTTATCAGTTCTTGAATGATTTCTTTTCGTGTGGGCACTAAAGGAATTCCCTCATCAGTCAACGCCAGCTCACTGAAACAAATTTGAAATTTGAATTCATAAAATTCATATCAAAATCCTAAAATTACCTCTATTCATAATTGTATGGCTAATGACTTATTTTAAGACTCAAGTTAAGACAAAAAAAATACCTAATAGATGCACAATGTCTTCTAGCCAGGAGTGCTTTTGTTGAAGAAATTCCATGATTGTTATTCAATTCTGGAATCTTCATTCTTTTCATGGAACCTTCAATCCTAAAAGATTTATAGTGCAGTAGATTTTTGTAACTAACTTTAAGATTTTCAAAGGAAAGCATCAAATTATTATTTTATTCATGATGTTTTTCATTTATGCATGTAGTTTCGTACTTGAGGATAATCGAATTAGATATTAGGATTCGCATTTTCATGGGTTCATCTAATTCCATTGATTTGAGGTCCTTTTCAACATTTTCGTTATTAATCGAGTTATCATTTGATGTTTCTGTGACTTGTGTGTTGTCAGTATTCATGACAATGACATTTTCATGTTCTCTGCTTCCTACTGGTAAAAAAAGGAGGAATGAAAAGCGAAATATCTTAAAAGGAGCTAACTAAAAGAGAAAAAACATGTGTATAAAAATATGTGTGCAAGAAATTATATGAAGTCGGAATTGTACCTGTATCAGTTTTATCTTCGAAGGGAACAAGAACAATTTCAGAGGGAACCTGTGCATCATTTCTAGTATTTACACAAAACTTGAA
>JAQGBI010001042.1:0-11533 GCA_034698325.1 Sminthurinus elegans | reverse complement strand
TTATTTTGTGATTGATATGATTATGAAAATTTGTTGTCATTTGCTTATAATATGCTTTGAAATGATGAAATATTATTCTGCTTTAGATTTTCGGGGCTGGACAATGTGTTAATGTCAAACAATCCACGAGCTCTGCCTTTTATCTCACGATACATTAACTCGGATCTGGAAGCCATCGACTCCATTGCATTCGGTAAATTCCTTTTTCATCTCAATTCCAAATTCCAATTCTGAATGCATTAAATATTAAAAAAGATTGATTTGGCTCGGACTGATAATTAAAAAATGTTCTTTGACCTTTTAATTGAATATTTTAGCGTACCTTCTCTTTTCAATGTGCACGGTGAGTAAATTTCATGAGCATCATCAGGTTTTCTACTGATATCCACATTAAAACTTTAGTTTGAATTCTAAATCTGATTCTGTTTAATATTAAAAAGGGTTATGAGGTGACGACTGCCAAATTATCACCACAAAATTGGACCGACGTTCGAGATTATGTACAGGTAGAAAACGGATTTTCTATGTGGTTTACTTTTCTTTCCAGTTTTTTTTTGGATCATATTTAATATTTATGTAATTTTTAATGGGTTCCTTTTCTCCTCAAAACTGAAATAGGTTTCGCAAGTACTTGAGTTTATTTTGGAAAATCCTGAAAACCGCATTCCAACTCTTCGCGGTAAGTTTTTATTAATTTCTTTCTTTTTTTTTGATTACTCTTCGTCCTAATTTCAAAGTTAAATGTTGATTTTGTTTGTTTTAGAAATTTCCAATTTGGATTTCTACCGAACTCTTGATCTGCGGGAATTGAAGTCGCGTCCTCTTCCTCAAATCATGGCTGGATCGCCTTTACCCTCAGTCAAAGTATTACTGGAACATTTACGCTCTAATCGATTTCAAAAAGGGTAAAAAAATGGACAATTCATTTCTATCTCATTTTATTATATTTTATTTACAGTATGGACTCGTGTAATTTCATTTCATGCAATTTTCCTCGTCTTCTCCTCTTTTCTTTCCTCGTGCTTTTCTAATAAAATGCTAAATATATGCTTTGCCTGTGACTGAGAATGAGAGGAAATGAAAAGAAAACATTTCAAATGTTTTCTTGATAATTTTGCATGTTTTGAAATACAGAATTGTTTGAGTTTTGAGTTTTTGAATTTTTGAATGAATGTGATAAAAGATGAAAAAGTGGACTAATTGTTGCTCAACTTTTTGTTTTGCATTTTGCCTCGCTAAGAAATCGTAGTCGGCGTCCACATACCTTGATATTGTCTGTCGGCGGCCCCTTCATGTAAAAAGTTTATCCATAAAATCCTTCTCGTACTCTTTTTTTCTCTTTTCTCTTTTTTCCTTTTTGTTTCATTGGAATGTAGAATGTAGCTTTTTGAAAAAAATACAAACAAATGACAAAAGAAAAAAGGAGGTGGAAATGAGGCTAATTCATGGAGCGTGGAAAGTTGATCCCTTTCTCTTTGTTTCTCATGTTCATGTTTCAGGAAGAAAAAGTCTCGCTCTACTTCTTCTGTGTTTTGTGCGGAGAAGGCGGGAGCTGCGGGTGCCACCGGAACTTCATCAACCAATCCATTTACAACTGGACCACTCTACGAATCTCCAAGGTACGCAATTTTATTCACCATTGTCCTCAATCCGCAGTCAATAATAACTTTTCTGCATACAATTGTTTTAACCTTTTCCCTTAATTTTCCTAATTGATTCAATGCAAAAAAAAAGTTCCAAGAAGTGTTTTTGGCATGCTGCTCCAAAAATTTTAAAAATGTGTCTAGATTTTAGATTATCTAGAAAAAGTATTTGATTAATCTGTCGTAAAATTGTTTACTGTTTTGTTTTGTGTTTTGTGTCTTGTGTACGCGTAATAATGTGTAATGTGTAACGACTTGGTTGAGGAGGAGAAGCTTTAAAAGCTGATTGTTCATGTAAATTGTATCATGTGCTCGTGTTCCTCGTGTTCCTCTTTTTAATTGGGACGGATGGTGCTTTTTATGTAAATGTTTTATTTATCCTGCAGGCCATTCGTTTGGCTTCTGTGAATTGTGTGAATTGATGACGTGACGTGCACTCAAGTTGCCTCATCTTCCTCATGTTTTGCATGTTTTGCATGCTTTCACTCTGCTACTCTGTAATTCACATGTGTAAAATAGGTACGGCACTTTTACATCTTTGTACTTTGTATTTTGTATTTAGTCTGCCTATTTTATGTATATCATATTACTTTATTCTTCTCTTCTTTACGCTCTTTTTCCTGGATCCTGGAAATTTTTTCCGTTTCTCGCATCTTTCAGTTTTGAGTAGATTTGAGATGCTTGTGTTTGCGTTTGCGTTTGGTTGTAAGTAGAATGTAATACTTTTTGTAAATTCTCAGCATGCTTTTCACAACTGGACCAAAAGTAATAATAATGTTTTTGGATGTCTGTACTTCGTAGTTTGTAGTTTGTAGTCTAAGCTAAGCGGTAAGTGTATTATGCATTTTAGGCTTTACCCAGAATCCAGAATTCTACATGAACAATGAACACACTCGACACTCGATACTGAATACTGAACACTAAACACGAAGAGACTTTCACTATAGAGCGCACACGCACAAATGCTACAACTTTGAGGATTTAGAGAATACAAAATACAATATTCTACTTTCTACATGCACTTCCTAATGAAATAAAATGAAATGATGAAAATCCTCGAGGTAAAAAAAAATGTAGTGGATGGAAAATGGAAAATGTATCATAATATTGTATAAAATAGAAAATAGTACTGGGAAAAATTATTCCTGTAGTCCACATTCTACATTCAACGTGTATATACAAAATAGAAAAAGAGAGAGTTTTTTTTCTCTGCCACTTTTTCATCTTACCAATTCTCTCAACCAACTCCAGACTCTAGGAACATGTGAAATGTGAATGAAGGAAAAAGGAAAAGTGAAACAAGTAAAATAGAAATGCCTCCAGCCTCCAGCCTCCACACTCTAGACTCAAGACATGAAAATTCTGAGAAATTTCCTCTCCTGCTGTTGAAAATGTTGGAGTAGAATGAAAATGAAAAGCCCAAAGGAAATGAATTATACAGCAAGATAATATTATGAGACGGCTTATTCATCCCAACCTTTTAATACTCTACTCTCTAAACTCTAAACGCTAAACCATCTTCTCATCTCCTTTGTCTTTTCTGTTTTGGGCATTTTCCTATTACAAAAAGTAGAGCTTAACTCTTAACTCTCCTCACTCTTTTAATTCTGATTAGATGTAGAATGTAGATTGCATCTTGTAGACAAAAGGTTTCGTTTAATATTTAATATTTAATGTTCTATGGTCTCGTTACACTCAGTATTTTCTGTAGTTTATTTACACTGGGAAGAATGATTGAAAAAAGTTTGTTGATTAGTACATTGAACATTGAAGCATTTTATCCACACGTATAAATTGCCACACAAATAAAAAGTTGTTAAAAAATGTCGAGTTTTGAAAGTAGAAAGTTGGAAAGTTGAGAGTAGAATTATTTTTGTAGAGAATAAAGGGAAAGCAATTACAATGTGTAATACATGAGACGTGACTTGACACTTGACCCTTGACATTTGACATGCTGAATGATATTCCTCTTTGTTTTTCTTTTTTCCAGTGGACTTCAACCTCGCTCCTTCTCTTCGTCCACTCCTTCGATTAGTAAAGCACAGAATTTGACCACCTCTGACTCTCTGGTGTTTCCAAAGGATGGGAATTGTGGAGTGAAGCCGGATCCGGATTCGGTTGCTGCTGCGATGCCAGAAGGATCCGTCAGCGGCTCATCTCTCGTCTCTGTCTACTGCACTCCCACAAATTCACTCTCAGAGTCACTTAAAAACCAAGCAACAGCATCCACATCCACTGAACCACGCACCAGTCACACTTAATACTTGATCCTTGATCCAGGTACTTTTATGTATATAAAAGTCATTCAAATTCCAACAGAAGAGACATTTTTCCTCGCGGTGAAAAAAAAGATATTCTATTCCCATCTCTATTTATTCTATTTCTAAAATACTATTGATATTATGAATTTTATTATCAAGCTGTAATTTTTTAATGTTGAATCATGCTCTTTTCTTACATTAAAAATCTATAATAAATGATAAAGTATAAAGGATGCCTCTATATTCTATAATATTATGATGAAGAGTGTAGTAAAAATAAGAAAGAAAAGAAAAGAAAAAAACTCGTGTGTCTCACCTCAGTATGCCTGTAAATTGTTATTGTAAATTCCATTTTTCTCTATACTCTACACAAAATAATGATAATTGATAATGATAAAATGATGATGATGTGACCTGTAGAAAAGTACACCTTACTAAACCTTACAAAATGATTCAACTAAAAACCTATAAAATGTAAAATCTGGCCTTACGATACGTAATAAGTAATTTAACATATAAAACATGTGTGTAATAATATAATATGAAATGTTTCATTTGTTATATTCAATTCATCATCAACCTCTAATCTTTTATGGTTATACTTAAATATTCTACCAAGAATTTTAATCTTCATTAGATTTTTTATGTGAAATATGGGAATAAAAAATAAACTATTTTACCATTTCTCATCTCAATGTAACAAAATCCGAGTAGCGGTTATCAATTATTTCATTTCAATCGTCTCTTTCATTTTTCATTGGAGCGGAGAGAGGGCTGAACGTTACATAATATAATTGATATAAAAGTAATCTTGGTGTGAGGTTGAAAGTTTCATAAGGAATACACAGTAAAAAATAGCCAGTGCTAAATACACAATGATAAAATGAAACTTTTATCAATAGCTGTCAATTATTATTGATAACAATTATTTGATTGATCAGTTTATTCATACTTGCTCCAATTTCAAGCATAAAATACCTGATAGTTCTCCCAACGCATTTTTGTCCAATGTAATTGTCTAATTATGCGAGGATAAAGTAGAAAAAAAGAGGCAGGGACCGGAGATAATTTCCATGATCCATCTCCAAGTTACATAAATATCGTACCATTTTCATGTTTGTTCTATTTAGAACTAAATGAACTGAAGGCGAAAGCCCAATCAACATTGAACGCTGAACGATAGCCTCAAAAGATTCCGATTAAAATACACACGATACGTTTTATTGCTTACACAAAGTGACAAATTATTATTGCTTCTAAATACAAACAAATTTCACTTCCGTTTTTTTTTTACCACAGACTTTAAATTTTTCACACATACTACAAAATAATTTTGAATGAAAATACTAAAGCTCTGAACTCTGAACATATTTGAAAGGTGTATTTATTATTTATACATGAATTTAGCACCATTTAGCATAAGAAAAAAACACACAATAAAAAATAAATGACAAAGGAAATCTTTTACATTGAAATATCATAAATCATCTCTAAATTGATATGCTCATTTTACATTTGACTCATAAACGCATTTTATTTGTCGCCGGAAATAAAACGAGTTTTTCTCACAGTCAGTTTTGACTTTTGACGCAACGCCGGTTGTCTGTAAAAACCACCGTTACAATTTACAATAAATGATAAAAGTGAGGAGTGGGAACTGGGAACAAAAAAGAAGAAGAGAGAATTCCCTTGGCATAAAAGTTATGCGTACGGTCTAAATTCTAAATGCTTTGATGTCCCGTTTAAACAGGAAATGGATAAAAAATATTTCACATCACCTCTAGTCATGATATTATTACTATTATTATTATCATACTTTATAAAACCAGACGCTTATAAGAATAGAATTTCATCACAAAATCAACCGACGACCACACTAAAAATATCTACGGATTAGACAAGTTTTCTCTATTCTCTATACAATAACATACATATTACATATTGATATAAATAAGAAATGTTACATAAAATCACAGACCATTATCTTTAAACATCTCCCACTCACGTGAGTTTTTCTCTTTTCTGTAGTACTTGATTTTTTTTTTGGGAACAATTTTGTTTCATCTAAATAAATTAAATATTAAATATAGGTACTCTCTTTTTTATGGATATTATTTACTTTCATATTTGTGCAACAAATATGATTGTACACGATTTGTGTACAAGGCGTAATAATAATAATAATCATTAATAATAATAACAATGATAATAATAATATAATACAAAAAAAAGAAGGTTGTTTACAGTTTAGAGTTTTGCTTGTAGTTTCGCAGAAACATCCTTCCACCAGTCGGGCCTCTCTAATCCATTTGGTGTTTGTGACATGGCAGAGCGTAAATTTTTATAAACTTGGCCATCCGAATGTCCAAGAACAGAGTTGAGAATGAAATCTGGAGGAGAAATTGCATCAACAAGAGCCACAGCATCTCCTTTAAGAGCTACACAAATCTCCAAGATCCCTTCACGAATGATGTTGGCTGGAAGTGGACCTTGTGTGTAGCCGCCCTGATACAGAATTGCCATGTGTTTCTCCAGACTCCAGAGACCATAGAGTAAGAGGAGTTTCCGGAGGACTGCAGCAATTTCTGGAGTGTGATCGGGACGGTTACAAAATAGGTTGAGACGATCCACAACATAGTGCTCAATGTAGGCCAAGGAGAGAGTACGAGCTTGATACACTTGTGAATCATTCCTCGCTGTAAAAACATCCTTTCCAGATTGAAGAGCGGAATGAAATTTCTCACTTGTAGATTGAAGAAGCCAACAAACCAGCCTGAAATATATTATGTGAAATGAAAAAATAAAATGAATGTGGTTTAAACTGTAAACAGGAATTTCACAAAGGAGACAAGGTAATTTTTTATTTTATAGTGTTAGTAAAAAGAATTGAAACTAACCATTTGTAAGCATCGAGAACGACGGTTGGATCCATTAATTCTTGAACGGTTGTTGGACGGAATTTTTTAGCTGTGATTTGTTTGACATCTCCCAAGAAAGTTAATGATCCCAACGGAGTTTGAATGTCTTCTCTCTTTGGATTTGCCCAAATACTCAAAAGCCAATTACTCGCTTGCTGCAACAGCACGTTATTGTCACCTGCAAATTTTAATTATTATTATTCATTAGGAGTTGAAATTATATGATAAAAATCTCGTGAATTTGGCATAAATGATACAGCATAAAAAAAGAATAATAATAATATAATATTATTTATACCTTCATAAGTACAGTTAGCATCATGATCATTTCTCAAGTGACCGATTCCAGCAGCTCTTAAATATCCATGCCCACCACAAGCTTCTCTGCATTCTTGAATGGTATCTCGTGCCAACCAGCCGGCCAAAGGTTTACCAGATGAAGACAGTGCGTGAATCTCGGCTCCTGCGGTTGCCAAATCCGACTTTTCACCTCCAGAATACTGCGAGATGACGAATTGAGCATATTCTCTGTACAGTCCATCGCCAAAGATTTTGAGTGCGTAGGTTGCTGCAAGATATGGGAATAATCTCCACTGTTGCATTTGATACTCAATCACGGGCAGTTCTTGTCCATCATTTCCAAATTGTCGTCGAACGGCGGAATATCTAATGGCGATCGGAAGAGCTTTACACAAATTTGCAACACACATACAAATAATACCAACTCGACCAGCAGATAAATTTCCTAAGGAGGCACCTGTACACAAAAAACATTAAAAATTAGAAAATAAATAAATTAAAATGAAAAATGTGTTGTTTTGTTTTACTTATCATCGTTCTTTTTGGTTGTTTACGTACCAAATCTCTTGTTTGGATCTTTGTATGGTGTAACATATTTTCCATCTACCGTCACATCACCAGTTTTGTTGAGTAAACATTCTCGGGCAATCTCATAATTGTCAAACAGCATGTACCTATCAAAATTAAACATGAAATATAAAATATAAAACAAACTGAATTAATAATAATTGATATTGAGCAATACCGAGTATCTAAAAAAAAGTAATTCGAACCCGTTGTCAATTCCATTGAGACCTATTTTGGCTCCCATATCACCGATTGTGACACCTGGATACGGCACCATCGTTTTTGCATCTCGAATGGGGACAACAAAAGTATGCAGACCATGACAATGACCATCCGGAGTATACAGTTGAGCAAATAATACGGCATGTGTTGCTGTTTTAGCTGCACTCACATTTTTCAACAAAACAAATACAAATTTAGTAAGAATGAGTTTGTTTACTTTTTTTTTATTATTCAAAATATTATAAATCCTGGTTTTGAAAACTGACCCAAATTTCCAACCCAGCATTTGGCAGCCTCAAAATCTGGTGTGTGGAGAATATACTGTTGTGTACTTGGATTGTACGTCGCTTTTGTTCTCATACCTGTCAATTCAATTTGTTCATAGTAATTTAATTTACTCTGATTTAGTAGGTTACACCAATAATTATAATAATACTTATTTTTATTTGTAAAAACGGACCTCGAGTATTTGTTCCATGTGAAATTTCGGTTAAGGCGAAGCATCCGAGTAATTGTTGATTAGCAACTTGTTCAATATAATCGTAGTGACGACCAGTTCCGAGTCCTCGAACAGCATTCATAAAAAAGTCGACGAGGAGCATCCGCTTTGCACTTAAAGACCAATCATACTGGCCCAAAGCCACCATCAATGCATTATTCTAATCATAAAACATCAAAAGACATAATATTTTAGTCAATCATGATAATTGATAAAGATTAAACATTGAAGAAACTTAATTAAACCAATCCAATTGAAATATTGAATATTACCAAACGAGGATCTCCAATTAATTCATCTTCAGGCAAAAAGTCGTATTCTAACACACGAAGAACTCTGGCCATCGTCACTCGTCTCTCTTCTTCCATGCTCAGTTCTGTTGAAGAATGTGAGAAAACTGGATCCCTCTCCAAAATATTCCATACTTTATGCTACAAAAAAACAAAAATTAATTAAATTTCATTCATTGTAAATGAATTGCTTATATTGCATAGATGATTATTTTATATTTTACTTTGAATCTTAAGAGTTTTTCATCCTCAATTGTTGTTTTCATTTTTTTCCAGTCAAAAGATGCAGCTTTTCTGTACAAATCCAGAGGACCCGGAGGGAAATTAGCCAAAAAGTCATCATCATCTCTTCCTTCATTGTCCTTTTGAAATTTTTCTCGATCCGGGAAATTAAGTTGACGAAACTGATGTTGTCCAGACATTTTCAACTTTAATCACACGACAATCCAGGAGTCTGCACGTATTTAAATAGCTTTCTTTGAATACTCAAAAACTTGAACCTGTGGAATTGAAATAAATAAAAATTTAATGGTTATTTTGCTTTTGTAAGTACACCATTTACATTTTGAAGTGTCAAACCCTTTTGACTTTTGACACTTGAATTTTAAATTTTGAGCTGCTCTACAATCTACCTTTGAAAAATAGTTAGCAACTTTATTTTATAAATTACAATACATTAAATACATGCTTGATCTCATTAAAAATTAAATAAAATAGACAGATTTTGTGATATACTTTTTGAGGAATTTTATACCTTTTTTTGTAATTTTGTGGTTGATTTTTGGAGGTGTTGAACAGTTGAACAGAGGAGAGCTCAACTTAGGTGATGTTATATTTTCAATTGAACATTGGAAATAATGAGAGATTGGACACGTACAACGTACAAGGCTACAAGTCTAACACAAAAACACATATCACAAATTTGGAGTCAAGTACTTTTGTGATAAATTGTTGATATGAATTGTTCTTGTGCTCTGTTGTTTTTCATAAATGTGTAAGTACGTGAGCAAAAACAGATGATGATATATTTAATATTTAGCTCTATAGCAGTCAAAAGTATATAACGGAGGAGAAGTGAGAAGTGTGCAGCATATAGACACATGAAGCATGAATTGTCATTGAATGAATATATACTGAAGGAGACTCGAGGATTGAGAATTTACTACAACATTATTATAACATTATTACACGAGCAATGAGAACTTCTCTTCAGCTTTTTTTTGTTGTACTATATTATTTCGTAATAATTTTTCTCATGGACTTTGGAAGCAGTTGAATGTTGAATATTATACTTATATTTTGTATATATCTACACAACTACAAGAATGCACTGAAAACAATAGGCTCAAAATGCTTAGATACATGTGTATATAAAAATCTGACTATCCACTGCAGTTGTGTAATATTATGCATTGAAAAACTGGACTCGGGGTAAACAACTTTAACGCGTATGAGGAAAATATATATTATTATCATCATGTGTAATTCATGTATGTACACACTACATATGCATGTAGTTTATAGACATATGAAACAATGTACAGGGTACACGTAAGCATATATGAAACCCCATACAAGTTCAAAATGAGCATGTATAATAAAACTGACAAACTAAGTTGAATATGATGAGAGATGAGATGCACTATGCACTCGACGGGTAAAAACAAGAACAAAAATGTCCAATTTTATGAATTTTTCTCCTTTGATTTCCTTTCGTTTTATTATTTTCGTATCATTTAAAATTTCAATAAATATAGTATAAATAATAAATAATAATATCATCATCGGCAGCATCAGCACAAATCACAATCAATCAACAATCAGCAAATGCCAAATCGAGATAAGTACTTACAAAGGTATGTAATATGTAGTGTGTATACATGTGTAATGTGTGTAGAATATTCTGAAGCGGATTCAACAAATAGGTTTTTATATGAAATGACCAAAAGATTGTTGTATTTATATAAGTATAGTATTTTATGCAATAATTCAGGGAATATCTTAGAGTTTTAGTTAAACTTTTCAGTATACTTGTCTTTTGTCAATCGTTTGACAGTTGACAATAGGTCATCTACATTTTTACATATGAACTTACATTAGAGACTGTATATAATTGATATTTATATAATATAGGCAAACATTTTCACAGACTGGGATATTTACACACACAGTTTCACTATACATGTAACATGTAGGAAGTAAGTATAGTATTTTAAGTCTCACTTCATACTTCATATACCATTTATCATTTACTCAAGCAAAATACTTTGTTTTAAAAAATACTCTGTACAAAATGTACATAATATTCCGTACAGTACTTAAAATAAGCAACATGGTCAAGTCAACGTTTCAATTTATTTGCAATATATATTTTATTTATCCTCTCTCATGATTCGTGATCCGTGTGATACCCTCTTCATCTTTTCAACAGTCGTTCTTTTTCAGTTTTCAGTCAAGTTTCATCCTCTTCTAATAAATGTATTTCTAAATTTAATAATATGGAAAATATTTTACAAGTTCAAAATAGAAGTATTCACAGTACTTATTCAGATAAACATATACGCTGTTGTAATATGTCAGGCTTTTATAGATACATATGAATTATTATTTCTTTCGTATGTGCTGTAAAATTTAAATTCACACAAGTGTAAATACTAAATTTAATATTATTATAGACACTTGATTACACTGTACACAGCTAAAAACGATTATTTCTAAAATATTTTTCTCAAGAAGAGGGGAAGCCGAGATGTTTTTGTAATTTTAGATATATATAGCAATGCGGTTGCATGAATACTGATTCGTAAATACTTTCATGAGCCAAAATACACCA
>JAQGBI010001041.1:0-11538 GCA_034698325.1 Sminthurinus elegans | reverse complement strand
GTCAAAATTCTTGCTGCTCTGTTTCACTTCCAAGTGAGCGGATTTTCAGCCTATGTCACTGGATTTTGCTGCACGACGCTCCTCTGGTACGTCGTCGCTGTTCTCCCCGTCATTGAGAAAACCAGGTAAGATTTTTAGTTACAAAATACGGAAAAGGTCATACAGAGGTCAAAGGTCAACGATGATTTGTGACCTTTGACCTCTGACAAAATTTGTGACCTCTGACCTCTGACAAAATTTGTGACCTCTGACCTCTGACAAAATTTGTGACCTCTGACCTCTGGCATAATTTCTGTACTTAAAAAGCTACATTTAATAAATGACCCTTATTATTGAAGAATTCCAGCAAAGCCCGAAAAGGAGGTTGAACACCAGCAAATATCAAGGGAAAATTTGCTTCTCCTGTACAAAATCTACAATCGACTGTCGATTCTGCAGAACAATTTCAAAACGGTGTATGGCGCCGTTACTTTGATTGAAGAATATGGAACAATTTATATCGTCGTCCTCAACATTTTTCTAGCTGTTGTGCATGGTCAAATTTCCGGTCTGGTGAGAGCCTTTGCAGTTTCATATTTGGCTCGTGTCATTTTCTCTCTGCTCGCGGAAATTCATGGAGTGTCTCAAAAGACAATAAACTCCTGGAAACGAAGCGTGAGCTGTAGAGCGATACAAAAGGAACAAAATAGAAATGATGCAGACTTTGATGTGATTTGGTTCTCAAAATTTGTAAAGTCTTTACGACCCTTGCGGATTTATGTCGGTGATTTTTTCTACGTGGATAAAAGATTTTCATTGACACTCGCCGGCATCATCATTGAAATGACAGCGTCCTTTCTTCTCTCAATTAAAAATTAAAATACTTGGGAACTGCACCCTTTTCTTTACAAATTTTAGGATCGTTGCCAAGTCAACAATACTTGAAAAAAAAACTAGAAAAAGAAGTAGGCTTCAAGGTTGAGTATTACTAACTAGCATTAAAAATACATTGGAAAATTTTGAACAACCAGAATAAACTTTCTCTCGTATACTCGCTCTCATTCTGTCAATACGTTTAAAACAAACAAGTATTTTTTCAAGAATAAATAAATATGTCCTTTTGTAAACCAGAGGTAAATCAAGAGGATTTGTTCTCAACAAGAAGTATTTTCTTGCACTAAATTTTCCTTGTAATCTCCTTGTGCTTTTCTCAGGAATTGACAAGGGGGTATTTATGATTTTTGTCCAGCTCCAGGAAATTCCCTTCTCCCTTCCCTTCTCACCATTCAGTAAGTTCAGTCTAGCGTCTAGCGTCTAGAGGTTTTAGCTTTGAGTCTAGGGGTCGGCTAATCCGTCTGGATCTAATATTTGGATCCAAATATTCTGGATTTATACAAGGACAGCCAAATGTACAGCGTCATGTTACAAAGGTTCAGTTTGCTTCAACTCGTCTTTTGGCTAACTTGTGAAGGAACAACCTGGTTATTGTTTATTGTGTGTCAAATATTCTATCAAAATTCTTCTGATTCTGTACTATTTGTATATCGTAGCGCAAAGAATTGGCAGTACTAAAATTCAAACGAATACGTTGCATTCTTGCTCTGCGGGGAAATGAAGACAAGGAAAATTGTAGGAGTGGGAAATCCTAAAATGGAGCTCAAGTCTGGCAATGGAGTTCATTCTTCTGAAAAGCCCTTTAAATGCCCCGAGTGTCCTTACACCACAAAATGGAAATCTGCAGTCAAAATTCATTTAAAAAACTTACACTCTCAACCAGCATCAGAATGTTCTCAAGCTTTTCCATGTCCAAATTCTGGGTGCAACTACGCTGCAAAAAACAAGGGAAATCTCCTTTCCCATTCAAGAATCCACTCTGTAAAATCTTTTGTCTGTTCTCATCCCAACTGCCATTTTTCCACAAAGTACAAAAACAGCCTCACGCTTCACATTCGACTTCATGCGGGCGAAAAACGGTTAGTTTGCCAATTTGAATCCTGTTCTTTTGCAACTGTGGACAAGGGTAATCTAGTGGCTCACACGAGGACCCACACAAAAGAACGGCCGTTCAAATGCCCTGAATCTAGCTGTGACTATGCAGCCACCCAGAAGGGCCATCTCAAAGTACATCAACTCACTCACTCGCCAAAAGAGGGCGAAGAACGACCATCATTTCGGTGTCCACTTTGTGAATATTCAACAAAAAGCAAAGGAAATCTTCAGAGGCACATCAAACGGCACACCCTGGAAAAATTCTTCAAGTGTGACGAGCCCAATTGCAATTATGAAGCCAAGACAAAGAAAGAAATTGAAAGGCACAAGGATTGGCATTCTGATGAAAAACCTTTTGCCTGTTCATTTGAATCATGCCAATATCGTTGCAAACAAAAAGGTCATCTTTCCTCTCATTTGAAGACTCACAGCCAAGAGCGGCGGTACAAATGTGAACTTTGTCCATTCCGAGGAAAAACAAGGGCAACCGTTAGAGGTCATCTACAGACCATTCATTCTGACCCGGACTTTCAACCTTTCAAATGTACAGAACCAAAGTGTGATTACGTTGCAAAGACGAATTCTAATCTGAAAACACATGTTTTGTATCATAAGGGGGAGAAGAAACACTCATGCTCATTTCCGCTCTGTTATTTCACAGCCGTTTTGAAATGCAATGTAAGGAGACATGAAAAGGTGGTACATGAGACGGACAAATGGTGTAAATGTCCCTTGTGTAGTTTTGAGACCAAGACAAATCAAAGTTTAATTAGACATGTGAGGATTCACACCAAGGAAGAACCGTTCACTTGTAAGGAAAAATCCAACGGCTGTGAATATCGGACAAAATGGTCGTCAAGTCTTAGACGACATGAAAAAAAGAATCTTCCTTAAATTCTCAAACAATGACAATCAATTATTTTTTATACAACGTCAATTTGTAAATTTTCTCACAATGTTTCAAAGCTTGGCTCCATAATATAATATTTAAAAGGGTTGTAACAAATTAAACACAATTCCAGGCACAAGCTATGCACACATAAAATTCAAATAAAAGATATAAAAATATGTCTCTAAGAAATAGTTCCGGCTTTTAAACACACGAATAGTTCTCCAGAATAATTTTAAAATGCTTTATTGCGCCGTTACTTGGATTGAAAAACATGGAACAATTTATATTGTCGGCCATTTACATCTCAAATTCAGATTTTTATTTAGAAATTAAAATGCTTGGAAGCTGCATTTTCATTTTACAAATTTTAGGATCCTTTCCATGGCAACAAATTGTAAATTTTTACAATGCGAAAGAAATGAACAGTGCAAAGTACAGATTTGAGAAACGGTAAAATGTTTCCATGTCCTGATGTGAACAAGAACAACATATGAAAACTCTATAGAACCTCTGACTTAATTCTAGACTTAATTTTTAAGCAGAAAATTATTCTCTCGAGATGACTTTCATGTAATTTAGAATTTGGCTACAAAAACTGGCTGACTTTTAATTTTAGGCATTTTTAATCCACTAAAAAGGCTTTGCCTTCTTGCTTATAAAATATTAAATTCATTTCATTTGCAGAAATTTAGTGGCTCACTAAACCAAACCAAAGAAACAAATGAACCTGAAAAAGAAACAAAATTGTGGTATTTCGAAGCCGCTCAACATTTTTACACATAAACTTGCAAATTTTTGCAGATAGAAACATTGATTACGGATACTTTGAATAACGTATGATTCGTATCGCTACAGAAGCCAAGAAACAAAATATTCATGTAAAACACTGTCAGAATCAATGGGCATCCACTGCACTTTAAGATAAAACCATATTCAATATTCAAGCATGTGCACTTATATTTTGATATTACATTATAGTTTAATAGAATAAGGATACTCATTTTTTTGTTATTATGGCTGTACTAGTGAAAATGCTTTTAGCGTTCCGGGTTCGTGTTTTTGCAGCGGAAAGAGAAGCAATGCTGATAGTTTACAATTGACAGTGTTTTGTCCAGCTGGTTGTACATTGTACAGCTTTTCCGTACACATGCAGTCGCGTGTTGCGCGTGAACAGAAAATGGAAAAGTAATGACAGTCATTGTTTTGAAACACATGCAAAACATTTTCCTGTTTTGTATACAACATAATCATCTGCATTCTCAATTCGCAAGTGCAGAAACAAGGATAATGGAAAGTTTTTGTTGTTCATTGGTACAGAAATTAAATTATCTATTATGTATACATTTGTTGCGTAGTATGTTTGTAGTTGTATTCAAACTAGGTGACTTTGAGTGAGGCAAAAATCTCCATAGTTTTATTTGCAAAAGTGCAATTTTATGCAAGCCAACTTCCTTTTAAAATGACATGCAATGGAAATGTAATAAAAGTTTTGATGGACTTTGGATTTTTACTTGTCCCTGGTTCATGGCAGAGTTTTGTAGAAGTGTGTCATAGTAAATTTTCTACAGTTCCGCAGCTTTGCCATCTAAAATTCTAAAAGTAGAGTAAATTCTTGAGAAAATTCATCATGACGAGAGAGATTTTCTCCGCGTTTTGTTTCTATGTCTTTGTACAAATTTCTTTCATTTCAAAATGTGCTGAAGCCCATTTCGAGTTTTTACATGACACTCAAAATATTAGTTATGTAGAAAAAGAGCCTTCAAGTGAAATGAGTTTTGGAAATCGATTTGGGGCAATTGATGCGTCAGATGAAATAAGTGAAATTTCCCCAGTGGGAAATTCAGTGACTGATTTAGATTTAGATTTAGATTCAGAATTTGAAATCCAGTCAAGAATTTTGCAGTCTACAAATTTGACAAATGAAGAAACTAACTTTTTAAATTCTACTTATTTTAAAAACTTGGAAAATGATAATGAACTGGCGGTTTTTCAAAATTCAAAATTGATGTCATCTGAAATTTCTAATTCCGAAGTTCCGTCAGAAGATCAAGAGCAGAATTCAATAACAACTGAATTTCCTCAAATTAGTTTTACTCCGACTGAAACAATAGTTTATTCGTCAACTTCTTCAGAAGTTTTAACAGCTGAAGTTTCTCTAGACAATTTGGCAGCAAACTCTACATCTTTGCCCATCTCACAGACACAAATGGATTTGACTACGGCGCCAGAAACAGTAACAGAGACTAATTTCTTTGATTCCACTGTACAAAATAAGCCCTCTAATGTAATAAGTGAAATGCCTTTAGTGGAAAACTTTCAAGGGATTTCAACTTCAAGCTCTAATGAAATTCAATTGACAGAGTCCATTCCAATGGAAACAGTACCTTATTCTACAGAAGTTTCTGAATCATCAAGTGATACAGCTGATTCTGCCGCAGTTTTCAATTCTGAAAATCAGAATAAGAATACTGTAGATTTGAGTTCGGAAACAACTATTTTTGAGAAATTGACAACAACTTTTTCATTAAATGAGACACCAGCGAGTCTGCCGACTACAGAGCCATCTGTTGACAATTTGGAATCTTCTCCAAATCCAGGGGAAATAACTACTTTCAATTCTTCAGAATCGGAATCAGAAGCGGCAGCGCCACAAGTTGAAGATAACCCAGCTACTTTAAAAACATCTTCAACAGAATTGCCAAATTTCGGAAATTTTACATCACCTGAAATGGAAAATTCAACAAACATGCCAGAAAACCTTAATTCGACAGAATTATCTAACACCGAACATTCGACAGAATCAGCCCAAATCGAATATTCGACAGAATTACCCCAAATCGAACAGTCAACAATTGCACCGGAAATCGAAAATTCAACAGAATTAGCTCAAATCGCACATTCGACAGAATCCACTCAGATTGAACAATCCACAGAATCGTCGCAGAACGAATATTCGACAGAATCAGCCCAGATCGAACATTTGACAGAAACATCTCAAATCGAAAATGCAACAGAAGCATCTCAAATCGAAAATGCAACAGAAGCATCTCAAATCGAATATTCTTCAGAATCAGCACCGACCGAACTTTCGACAGAATCAGCACAGATCGACCAACCGACAAATTCACCTGAGATTGAACATTCAACAAAATCTGCTCAGGTCGAACAATCCACGGAATCATCTCAAATCGACCATTCAACAGAATCAGCTCAAATTGAACAACCGACAAATGCACCGGAAACCGAACATTCGACAACGTCACCCGAGATAGAAAATTCGACAAGTTTCTTTATTCCAGTTTCTACTACTGCCCAAACTGAGCTTGCAGTATCAACTGAGTCTCCAGCCACCGAGTTTTCTTTAACAACGCCCTCAGATTTAATTCCTTTGTCCACAGATGGATCAATCGAATCGGCAACAACGCCATCAGGAAGAAGTACAACAACGGCTACAATACAAACCACTGCTTCTGATATAACAACCGAAATGTCAAATACGACACCCAATCCGATCAGTGAAACAACGAGGACAACTTCCACAGAAAAAAATATTTTAAGCACAACCCCTCCAACTTCAAAAACTCCAATAGAAATTCAGTCTACGCCGAAATCAAGAGAAATTGACGGCTGGACAACAGAAGGGCCAATTTTAGACCCATGTTCTATAATGTGCATACAATCCGACCAATTTAAACACCTGTGGTCTGGCTGCTATCTCAAAACTGTACAAAAACATTGCAACTATATGTTCAAAAATCCAAAATCATCCATTCCCACTCAAAATGAATTTAAAACGGGAGTGGCAACTTGGCTGTGTACTGAAAATGGGACTTTTGAAGGCTCATCCCCAGATTATTCAAACTGTTCCAGCAATTGGATCGAACAGATTTCTCTGGAGTTTACAGAACAAACGACGAAAGTAAGTTTTCATCAAATGCCATTTTTAAACACTTTTAATTTTTTCGACGTTGACTTTAATTTTATTTTACTCCCATGCTAAAATTATTTTCAATTTAAATTTTTTATAGGATTCACTTGGCTTTTCATTTGACTCATCATTGAAAATCCTCAACCAGCTCGAGGAAAAAAGTAGACCATCGTCTACAAATAATCATCCATATTTTGGTAAAAACTTAAAGCTTTTTAAAAATTTAACTATTTAATGCGTAATTTTATGTAAAAATAATTGCAAATAATTTTTTTACAGGGCATGAAATTGACCAAATTTCTTCCGTCACCATGGCAACCTTGCAAAATTTCAATGGCGATTTGACTAAGCGGAAGCAATTAATCCACAAAAGCTTGAATATTCTGGGGACTCTACTAAAAAAGGAGGAACCATGGAAACAAATGAATGTAAAGATAATGAATTATTTTTAAATTTAGTGACTCTAAAATTACAGTTTTAAGCATTTTGTGTCTAATTTCTGTTCGCTATTGAAAATTTAAAATTCAACTGTTTTATTCCCGTCTTTTTAGCCTGCGGAGCGAGCAAAAACTGGCTCAAAACTAATGGCAACGATTGAGAACAGCATGTTCACATTTTCCCAAAACTGGAAGTTAGACAACAATTCGGGTCTACAATCATTCAGCGTGATTCACACAGGAACTGCGGATTTTAGATCTGAGGAATTTCAAACCACTTTTGTCACAAAACTGAGATTGGAATCAGAAGCAAGATCAAAACGACAAACAAACACACAAGAAATTGAGAAAAACGCCGAGATTTTTCCTGCAAGAGAAAACGACGAAAGGTTTTTAAGAGTTTGACATTTCAAAATAAAAGTCTTTTAACTACAGCTTTTTGCGCCGTTTGATGCAAATGTTCTTTTTTTATATTTTGTCAAATTTTGAGCAGCGGAGCAGAACTTTCGTTTATTCAACTGCCATCTAGATGGCGCGATCTTGCGGGCGCGGACGATCAAACTCCGCCAAATTACGTTGGAATTTCTCTGGATTCAAAATACGTCAAAGAGATTTTTCCAGCCCATTTAAACACTGTAAAAGAAACAGGAGAAATGGAGTTCAATGGTCGATTTTTGTCTGTATCATTGAAGAAAAATCAGCTACAGAATTCAACAGACTTGAACAATCTCCAAGGTAACCAAAAAAACTTTATCTTTATTTCTAAAATGATTGAGAATTTCGGCTCAATTTATTTCGACGAATTTTCAAAATTTCAATAATGTTTTTGCAACGATTTTCTCAAGGCGAAAAAGTAAAACTAGTTTTTCAACACGACGTTCAAGTGTCCAAAGACGGAGGAGGAGAAATCACAAAAATTCGAAATCCAAATCCAAATTCTCGTTTTCGACTCAATGAAACGACAGATCCTTCACAAAATTTTGCATACGGAAGTGGCGTTTGTGTGTTTTGGGACGTTTACAAACTGTAAGAAACATTATAAAAAAAGTACTAATCAAATTTGAATGAAATTACTTTTGAGGGAAAAGTTTTACTTGATTGTTTTAGAAAATGGTCGTCAGATGGCTGCACAACACTGGATTTTAATTCGAGACAAACAACTTGCGAGTGCACTCATTTGACTGCATTTTCTCTCTTCATGGAAAAAAATAACACGGGCCAACTTTTAACGGTAAAGCTTTTGCAAAATTTTAAAATCAGAATCAAAATCACTTTTCTTCAAAAATTGTTGATTTTTTGGAATGAGGTTAAAATTTGAAAATAAATTAATTTAGTAATTTTCTGGATTTTCTTGTGCAGTCGAATGATGATGATTTTGGTCTGGAGATCTTCATTTTGGTTTTATGCCCTTTGTCTTGCATCTGTCTTTTGGTGCGTCTTTTCTTCCTCTTTGTTTTTCCTGGGGAAGAACATGTGCTGACATCTGTTGAGATTCACCACACGTTTTGTCTTTTTCTCAGCCATTCTCTGCTTTGGCTCTTTGTAGATCGAACTTATATTGACCTTTCTGAAGTAATTAAATTTTTGAACTTGATATTTTCCCTCTTAAAAGCATTTTAAAATGAAAACCGCTTAACTTTTTATGTACTTTTTCAAACATTTCTAGGGTTTTTGCACAGCAGTTGGATTGACAAGCCACTTTATATTTTTGGCCTCTTTCTTTTGGCTTCAAATCGAAGGGTTTCATCTCTACAAAATGGCAATGAGAATGAAAATGGTATCGGCATCATCAGCGTCGCTTGAATCGACAAAATTCGACAGTTACACAAAATTCTACCAAATTTGGTCATATCTTCTTCCCGCCCTCTTTGTGGGTGGGACCATTACTTTTGGATTTATTTTGGATAGTAAAATTCCATACGGCGGGAAGGATTTGTAATTGAGGAAACTTTAAATTTTGACCTTTTTAATGAAACTTTGGTGCTAATAATTGTTGATATTTTTGATAATTTAATAAATGATTTTTGCTTGTTTTTAGCTGCTGGTTGAAAAAAGACTACATTTGGAGTTTTATGGGTCCGCTGATTTTCATAATTTTTGCAAATATTGCCCTTTTACTTTTGGCGGGTCGAGTTTTGTACCAAAGGAGAAAAAATTCAATTTTCATCCGAGATGCTGAAAATGATATCGCGTGAGTAAACCAACTTCTTTTGTCCACTAAACAACAGAAAATAAAGGAGCGGAGTTCAAAAATAAAATTTTGGGCTAAAAAAAGGAGAGAAGCTTAAAATGTGAAATTTGGCTATTTATTTTTTCCCAGACTTTGGATTATCTGTGGACTGATTTTCTCGTTTCTCTTGGGCTTCACATGGATCCCGGATTTATTTATGTCAAAAACAGCAACACCAAATTCAAATCGAGCCGCTGCTTACTTTTTCGTCTTTTTCAGCTCATTACAAGTAAATTATCAATTTTGGTTTTGAATTTTAGGCGCTAAAAATTTACACATTGAATTTTCGAAAGAATTGTTTATGTTAAAGTTTGAACCTTTTTTTAGGGAATTTTTCTGCTTCTGTTTCATTTGTCTATGATGAAATGTGTCTCGCGGAAGAAGAAAGAAAAGCCCAAGTTTTTCGCCCCAAACTCAGCATTTATCCTTCTAGCGTCGGAGTTTGAGAAACCTAGCTTGATGGCAAAGCCAAAGGAGAATGAGAAAATTGTAATTAGTGTGGTAAAAACCAATGAAAATTCATACCGCTTTCTTTGATTTTTCAATAGAGCTTTAAATTAAACTGTGTTTCAAATTGCAGCAGACGGATCCACTTGAAGTTTTGCTGGACACCACTTTTGGTCCAGTTGAAATCTTAAATTGTGAACCTGTATGGACTGGAAATGAAACAGAACAGGAAAATGAAAAGGACAGGGCGTCGATCGCCCGTTCAGAAATTCAAACCCCAGTTTCAATTCCAAATGTGGACATCAGCTAAAATGTTACTGCATTAAAATACCAATAAAAAGCCACCGCCGATAGAAAATTTTCAATGTTGTATTTATTTTTGATGAGTTTAAAATAATTTCAATTGTTGCAAAATAAATGAGTAGCAACTTCCCGTAGTTCCGATGGTTTCAGATTTTGCATGTAAATTTTATTTAAGTTTCAGAATTTATCATTTTAGAAACAAGTCGTCTATTTTCTATTTCGTTGGAAACCCGAAACTCGTAAAAATTCAAGATGACACAAGAATTTTTGAAGTAGTAAATAAAAGTTAAAAATAATCTGAAAAAGAAAAAGCATTTTATTGTATTGTTTGCCTAAAAATGAATTTTTACAAAATGTATGTCGATTTTGAGTAAAGAAATGTCATTTGTAGATTTTAACATGTTGATTTTGATTTTGAAACGAGTCCCTCGTTTGCTTCTTAACCGTGTGTAAAATTATTGTTAAGATTTTGATTCATTTGGCTTTCAATTTCAAGGAAGAATTTTTGTGCAGCGGATGAAGCGGCTTCAAGTTGAAGAAATAATTTGTGATGAAATCAAAAGTTTCTTGAAATCCCTCCGCCACGTCTTTGTTCGGCGAGTAATAAAAATCGCAATAGCAATTTCCCGCCCGCCCTTTTTCAATGCAGTAGCAAAAACCCGCACAAAGGCGACAAGTCCGAGTGTCCGCACAACAATTCCCACATCCGGATTTTTGTCCATTTGGAACTGGAACAAATTCACTCATCGTCAGCTGCAACATCGTCTCGTTCCACAGAGGCAAAACGCCCGGTTTCCCCAGAAAATCCTCATCTCCATTCTCAAAAACTGAAGCGAAATCCATTAAAATCAAACACATTTTGTGTGACTGTCATTTGAAAAGTTGAATGAATTTTGTGAGTGTGTGAGATTTTTACCTTGTGGCCGTTCCAGCTCAACGAAAGACTCGCAGAGACAAACGAGGAAAACACTGAGAAAAATCAATCTCCACAACATTTTTAAAAAGATCCCAAGAAAACGAGAAACAATTAAAATTTATTTGTACGCGTTTAAATTTTATGACAAAGTTTCAATCGCCACTAAAATAAAATATGCAAATGAAATGAAAATGTTATGAAAATGTTATGAAAATTAAAATACAGTTCCTTTTCAATTTCAACTCTCAAATCTGAAGCTGAGATTAAAACGAGACATGAAAAAGTCTAACGGGAAAATTCCAACGGAAATTTGATGATAAAAAAGAGCCGTTATTCAAATACAAAAAACTCGAGTTGAGTCAACACTTGACATTTTGTCTTTTAATTCTCTTCTCCTGATTTCCCATTTCACAAGTT
>JAQGBI010001040.1:0-11541 GCA_034698325.1 Sminthurinus elegans | reverse complement strand
CAACGCTTGGCGGAGACTTGTCTGGCATCGGAATTCCGAGTCTGGATTTGACAAAAATCGACATTTGACCACCGTGAGTTTAAAATATGGCGGAGTTAAGTTTTTGAAAAAATGGCGGGTTTTTATGATTTTGTGTTAATTTTTATTTTTGTGAGAGTAGACGCAATTGATTGAGCAAGCGGGATTTCAGAGTGAAATTCGAGAGGTTGTGACTGAAGATGGCTACATTCTCACACTTGATCGAATCGGACCGAAATTTGGACAGGAAAAGAACTCAAGCTCCACTTCGACTTCCACAGAGAAAAAACCCGCAGTTTTAATGTTTTCTGGACTTTTTGCATGTGGCGACACCTGGCTCATTCCAAGTCCAGAAAAGAGCCTCGCATTCATTTTGGCCAATTTGAATTATGACGTTTGGCTAGCAAATCCACGTGGTTGTTACTACTCGAGAAAACACAAGTGGAAAAATCCAAATTCCGTCGACTATTGGAATTTCAGGTGACAAATCTTTGAAAAATTGAAAAATTCATTTGGAATTTGGCTCTAGGATTTTTAATAATTTTGCTGCGGTTTTTTATTTTTCCAGTTGGCACGAAATCGGGATTTATGATTTGAGCAGGATGATTGATTTTATTCTGGAGGAGACTGGACACTCAAAATTGAATTACGTCGGACTAAGTAAATATTTCAAAATTTGTAATTTGTAAATCCCGCCGTTTAAAACTAAGACTTTTAAAATTGAAAACTCCCTTTTTTCAGGCATGGGAACTACAGTAAATTTTGTACTGTTGTCAGAGCGCCCCGAATACAACAAAAAAATGAACATGTCTATTAATTTTGGCCCAGCTGCCCTTTTTAAACACGCCGCTTCTCCGTATTTGCCCCTTGGCGCTCGGATGGCCCAACTACCAAAACGAATTATGTCGGAATTTGCAACAGGCGGTAGCCAAGAACTTTTCCCTAGGACTGCTCGTTTTCACGAGCTCTTGGAACAACGTTGTTCAAAAAGCATGGAGCAGTTCTGCGTCACACTCACTTTTTCTTTTATGGGTGAAAAATTTGTGAAAATTTAAAAAACTCATTTGGATCATTTTTAAATTTGGCTCTAGACTTTTGTATGATTTTTTGGGGTTGTTTTATTTTATCTGGATTTTCTTTTCTTTTATAGGATTTGACCGTTGCCAATTAAATACGGTAAGGCTCAACACTTGGCATAAAATTCAACGATAAAATGAATAATGTTTTGTAATTTCTATAGCAATCTTATTTCTGTAGAGTCTCTTGCCACTGGCGTTGAGTTTGTATCCTGCGGGTTCTTCTTTAGCGGCGGGACTTCACTATCTTCAGGCTATAAGGAGCGGAATTTTCCGCCAGTATGACCACGGACGAATTCAAAACTTTATAAAGTACAGACGCACAGAACCACCAATTTACAATTTGGCCAATATCAAATCCCGCCAATTTTTGTTTTACTCTAGAAATGATTGGCTGGTTCACCCAAAGGTAGCTTTTTTACCCCTTTTAGATTTGTTAGCTTGTTTAGCTTGTTTCGCTTCTTTTATATTTTGTAGCTTTTGTAGGGTTTTTAACCTATTTAGGTTTTGTAGCCGTTTTTAGCGTGTTTAGCTTTTGTAGCCATTTTTAGCTTGTTTAGCTTTTTTAAGTTATTTAGCTTTTGTAGCATTATTTAGCTTCTTTCTGATTTTTTGCCTGTTTTATTTTCTTGAAGCTTCTTTTAGCTCTTTGGGCCATTTACGTAATTGACTGTTCTAACTGTGTGTTTTTGAAAATTTTGAAACGTGTTTTTTTTCTTTGAAAAAGGATGTAAAAAAACTGGCGTCAAGTTTTTCACCACTGGCGGAGACTGAACTTTGTCGAGTGAAATGGCGGTATGAACAAATTACTTCAAAGTAGAATAATTAACAGCGGAGTATGAAATTTCTTGTTGAAAAATCCCTTCAATTTGAAAATCCATTTGTCTTTTCAGTTATTTCAACCATTTGGATTTCCTTGCTGCCAAGGATATCAACATCCTTGTGAATGAGCGGGTGATTCGAGTTTTGGAGGGAAAATCCTGTTGGGCAAATGAGGAGGAGGAGGACGACGGCAAAGAAGAAGAAAGTATAAAATGCCCAAGCTCAAACCAGACTGAAAATGCCAGGGCTCATGGTGGAATGATTCAACGAGCCATCTCTAGTTTAAATCAAGTCATCTCCAACACCATTCAAACAAGAATCGGCAGAAGATCAAGGATTGCTGATCCTGATTAAATTAGGAAATTTCCTTTCCAACTTACGTCTTCTTTTTCTTCTCCTTTGTTTTGATTTATTGTGTGTTATAAAACTGAATAAAATCCTGCTACTGTTTTCATTTTGTATCTTTCCCGCAACTCGCAGAAAATGAAAGGAGCATAAAGTTGATTTTATTAATTCGAGTGAGAGCCGCAATTAAAATTCAAAGCTGCTTCAAAACAAAACCAAAACTTGTGGCTACGGAAATAACTCTAAAATTACTCGAGAGGGAATCTTAAATTTAAAAATATTAATATTTGTCATCTTTTTCCTTTGGTTCATTTGAAGTGGGCATAAATGTTGAAAAAGTGAATGTAAAGAATGGAAATGATGGACGACAGAGGAAAAATAAGAGTCGATGATAAGGACAAAATACATGAATCAACTTTGAGACAGTTGACTTGATTCCGCACTTCAAGCTCCAAACGTGGGCATTAAATCATTACTAAATTTACACATGGAAATTTATTTTTCTCTCTTTTTTCTCTCTTTTTCTCTCTTTTTCTCTCTTGATTCTGACGCTATGACGCACATTCCGTTTCTGATTAATGAATTACAATTTACTGGGAATCGACGCGGAGAATGAGGAAAAGGAATATGCAAAACTAAAAGTACAGATAAAAAGCCATTTGCACACTCTGGCCTCTTCTCTCTAGCCTCCGACGAGCATGTGAATTGTGTATGTCCAATGTCCACTGCCCATGAATCACCATGACAATTTCTTGGAGCAGGAAAAAACAGATGGGGACATTTTACCAGTAAATCCTGTGCAGGCATTTAAAATAGGCGTGATTTCAATTCAAGGATTATTTGAGCACAAGTAGTCTATATTATTGATAAATGAATAGGGAATGGCAGTACTTTTTC
Organism: Sminthurinus elegans; assembly: GCA_034698325.1. Lineage (NCBI taxonomy): Eukaryota > Metazoa > Arthropoda > Collembola > Symphypleona > Katiannidae > Sminthurinus > Sminthurinus elegans. The sequence goes on along the minus strand of JAQGBI010001040.1, from coordinate 8,383 downwards.
TAGATGATTTCATTCCTACATGAAAAACATGATCACATTCTAGAGAAAGGACTGAGAAGGACGGAGAAATTACTAGTGAATTATTATGCATAAATCTTCATTCGTCATTTTACTAGAAATTCTAGAACACAAGGAAATCCTGTGCAAAGACAGTTACAAGTTATATATTATGTGCAGTGTGCAACATGCATCATGTTGACGGCCAATGTAGAAGGATGCCTTTTTTTGTAAATAAAATACTCGAGTTTCATGATAAATATTGACACTTTTTCTTAGAAAAAGTCTCTATATTTTTGATGACATGCAAATTACAGAGAAACGGATGCTTTTCCCTTTTTATGAGTAAATTCTTTTGCATCAACAGGAATCATTTTCTTTTGCGTCATCATCATTTCTCTTCTTCATTTCCAAATCAAGTAGTATAAAAAGAAGCTGGATTCGGGAGAAAAGTCACAGTTGTTTCTTCCTGTCGACTCGAGACTCCAGACTAAAGAAGCTCTTCATTTTTAACTCTGTCATTTTCACTGTTTGTTGTTTGTAGCTGTGAAAAGGGGAAACAAGGTAAAATAAATGCAATCACTATTTTCTATTTTCTACAAACAATCTGCTTCATCTTGAAGAAAAACAAATTATTTTGTTACAGTTTTTTGGAATCAAAATAATAGCATTTTACATTTGTAGAAATGGATTTAACTTGGTCGAGGGCGGAGGTTTCGCTCTTTGATGAATCCGGTGTGAATCTTCCCTGTGTCGGCACAATCATCTCCTCCTATCTCATCCTCACCGTCGCGAGCTGTCTCTATGGAAACGGAAAGGGGAAGAATGGACTAAGCATCAGGACAAAAAGTGGGAGGGGACAACAGTCAAACTCAAACTCAAAATGGGAGGAGCGGCAAATCAGAAACACGAGTCAAATTTTGTTTCATCCCGACTTTGAAAATTCTACCAAAGAAAACGATGTTGCGATTCTCGTCCTGGATGAACAACTGAACCTGAATCTGAATTTGAATCTGAATGCAAATTTGGACTGGAGGGCAAAAACCATGGCAACCAGAATTATTAACGAGTCAACTTCCACTTCAATGAGTAAGATCACTACAAAAATAGCAAATACATAAAAATGCATTTCATTTGGCAGTAAATCTCGTATAAAATTTCGGAACTTTTTTTTAACAGATTTTGTGGGTCGTTTATGCAGAGAAGATTCTGAACTTTCCCCACTGCTCACAACAAAATGTCCACAATTTTTACCCAAAAGTGAAAAGTTGTGTCTACTTCCTGTCGACTCCAATTCCAATTCCAATGAAATAAACGTCAGGATTGGAAAACGGAAGTGTTTGGCGACTCTTCCAGGGAGCAGTTTGATCTGTTCCGATGAAAAAGGTAGGCAGTTTCTCTGTGGAATTCTCTCCTCCTCCCTTCAAAATCCGGATGTAGAATCTGCAAAAATCTACACAAGCATCGCACCTCATTTAAAATGGATCCAGTCCGCCTCTGAGAAGCACAGGAATTCTAGAAATTCTCAAAGTGAGGAACATTCCGTGGGTAAGAAATTGACTCGTTCTTACTTTTCTTTATTCTTTGACGTCTTCCTGGTTTATTTATTCGTCAACTTGTCATTCCAATTATTGGTTTTACAAGCATCCTTTTTTTCTTTTTATTGTAGGCTGCGGCGGATTTATCAATCTGGAGGAGGAACGTGAAATGGTGTACAAAATCCCTTCAAAAGAGCTGCAAGGTGGACGTGGGCGTAACTCTATCTGTCTGTGGATTGTTTCGACAGGGCGAAAAGATCGTGGAGCCTCAATTGAAGTAACTATTTTGAACAACCCATCAGCTCAATTTAATTCCACTAGTGACATCATTTTTGCCGACAGTAACTTTGAAACCAGAGAGGACGTGAACAAAACCATGTAAGCATTTTCTTATTCAAATTCAGTTTCAAAGCTATAAATTTAAAGAGTATGAAGCGTCACTGATCATAAACTTACTCATGTTTTCTGTGCGTAGAGATCAAATCGGGGTGCAATTCACGATCCCTGGTCCTTTTATGGCCTTGTACTACCGTTCAAATTCCACTGCTCCAAACGCCGGATTGCACCTTAAACTCCGAGACTCGATCACTCAAAGTGCCATGATGGAGCGCCTGAATGTAAAATTAATCACTCTAGTAAATGCAAATATGAATATGAGTGAAATCCAGGAATTTTCATATCCATCCTCCGACTCTGGACCTGAAGTTTCAACCTACTCGAATAACGAGCGCACCTTTTTCATCCTCAAACCTCAAGAGCCTGGAGCCAAAATCAGGGTTAATTTGACCTTTGTGGACACGGAACCAGATTACGACTGGCTGGAAATCAGCACCTACCGAGTTGAGTCAATCACCCTTTTCAGGTTGGTCATTAGCGACGACATCAAAATACAGTCGACAGTTAATTCATGTTATTCAGTGCCGGTCTTTGGATCTTGGCTCCCTGCGTAGCTTCTATGAAAACCAAAATGGTGCCATAAGAAAAACAAAATGGCCCCTATACGCAAAGCAAAACCACGCTCTATGCAAAATGGCGCCATATGGGGAAAAATGGCGCCATATGAAAAACAAAATGGCGCCCTACGCAAACCAAAATGGCGGGGCAACGTTCAGTTTTCAGCCACCCTCTTTTTTGAATTTCGTTGCCAAAATTGTTCTTTACTCTGATGTTTTGCGCCATTTTTGGCTTTTTGTAAATTGGCGCCCTTAATTTTGCTGCTTTGGCACCCCGATCCCTACCACCAGCACTGACTTTTCTCATGAATATCACAACAAAATAATTTTTTGACCAATTTCGTTGTCTCCTTTTTCTTATTCTTTGAATTTGAATGTGTTTGCAGGTTTAATGGCAGGAGCAACTGGACGGAAAAGGTGCTGGAGGGACGGGAAGATGAGCCTCTTTTCCTTTACTTCCATTCGGATAGATCTAGACAAAGAAGAGGGTTCAAAATTCAATATTCTGAGATAGCAGCACCTGCACCATGTAAATTCCTCTCATTCTCAATCCCAATTTGCAATTTACTCTAGTCTTTTTATTTCCAATTTAAAGAATGTAGAATACAGAATTTGAAATATTTTTCCCATCTTTAATGTTTGTATTTATTGTAAATGAAAAAGCTCCCTGTGGCGGACTCCTTCGGCTGGAGGAAGAGCAGGAACTGGTGTACAAAGTTCCAGAAGAGCTTCGAGGTGGGAAGGTGGTTTGTGTGTGGGTGGTCGCAGCGACTAATAGCCAAATAGAATACAATGTTTTGACCAATCCAAGAGCATCATTTCAGCCACAACACAGCAATTTGTACATGATACGAAATTTCAAAAGACATATTTCTAGCTTCACAAACATGTAAAAAAACACTCTAAATTTTCGACGCCATCTTTCTTTCTAACCTTTTTACCTTTTCCGCTCAATTTGAATTTGAATTTGAGCTCTCTTTGTTTTGTTTACGCTTAAAATTTTTCTAGCTTTAGCTTTTTTGTTTCTGTTTAATTTCAGACTGCCGGATGACAAACCGTGGATTATCAACCAGCCGTTCTTCGTCCTCTACTTCCGAACAAATTCTTCCGCTCCCCATTCCGGATTTCACATCCACTTCAAGCCGATAGGCTTAAAAGGGGCGCAGAAGACTGTCAACTATTTGGAACAAACGAATGGCGGAACCAATTTCAAAGAATTTAAATACCCGCTCCCACCCGCCACAAACTATGCAGATAACGAGAGGACGTTCATCATTGTGAAGCCGGAAACTCTTCGTGGAAGATTGAAGCTGAGATTTTACTGTATGGACACTGAGAGAAATCATGACTGGATGGAAATTTTGACTGTCGGGTCCCACCCAAATTCACTGTTTAGGTAATTCCGGATTTTGATAAAGTTAAAAGTAAAGTTGCTCACAATTTTACAATTCCCGTGAGCGTTTGAGTTTTTGAGGTTTGAGGAATAAAATTTTGAGGATTTTGTCCATTCAACAGATTTTCTGGTTACAAATCGACGCTTTCATGTGCGGCCTTTTCCACAACTTTCCGGACAGGAGAAGACGAGCCTTTTATAATCTATTTTCACTCGGACGATTCAGTCACAAAATCTGGCTTCAAAATCGATTACAATGAAGAAAAAGCATGAGTTTATTTAATTTTTAAAGATGGACGAGGGTTACAAAAGTAAAAGTAGACACAAATCTACAACATTTATTTCCCTCGGGATTCCAGAAGAATGAAGAATCAAGAAGCCTTTTTGTAATTGACAGTTGAAAATAATTTTCACTTCAAGAGCGTCAAAAGTTGTCTTTTACATCCCTTTTTATTTTCAGTATTCAAAAATGTATTCACAAGTAAAAATAAAAGTACATGTAGTTCAAAATCTTGTTCAAAACTTCATAATTGATCATTAACTATTTTATGTCAAGCTCCAGAAATTCAAATTATTTTTTTGTTTTTTTTTTGTAGAATTTAAAAGGTTCTTGTTATAGTCATTTATAGTTGAGAGGTAGTTTGAATAAATTATTAAAATCAAAGTATGTATTTGATTTGATCTCATCTGAATCCAAATCCAACACAATCACATTTTTTATGAGGGAGGCCTAATTTTTTTCAACTAGGCAAGATAGGATTTCCTCTGCGATATTCGATTACTAAAATGCATGCAAAATAACAATAACCATGACAACTCTCGTTGCTAACGCAACATTCACGAATCTGTTCGAAATTGAAAATGGAAAATTGCTTTCCAAAATTTATGCTAGGCACATTTTTCAAGCTCATTTCATGAAATTTCATCAAAACGTGTCTCAATAAATCCTTGCTCATAAAATATCAAAAGGTTTAAAAAATAATGCAGTGCAGTGGATCTTTGTCCCGAGCAATTAGATTCTAAATAAGATTTAACTATAGCTGCCCCACAGTCTTAACTTTTTGTAAAGACTTTGTACATGGCATTCTAATTCCAATCATACTATTTTTCCCCGTGACATTTTTTATTGTGGTCATTTCATATCAAGTTTGAGTTTGACAGACAAATAAAAGGTTCATTTGAATTGGGTGTGTATGTTGAGTGTTGAGGGATTGGATGTACATAAATGAGTGGAAATGATGGACTTGTTATTTATGATTAGTGGCAGAGGACGAGGAAAAATAGATGAGCCTATATATATAAGGACAACATACATGAATCAACTTTGAGACAGTTGACTTGATTCCACACTTCAAACTTGAAACGTGGACATCAGGGGCGGTCTTTGCATCTCGGTGCCCAGAGCAAAAAAGAGGGCGCGTAACTCTTTTGAATTTTGAGCTCTTGTCCATTTCGCGACCTTTCCTGGTTTTCGGTGCCCCTAATTTTTCGATTTTGGCGCCCCCTATTTGCTTTTTGCTTTTGCCCCGCCTTTCCTTGCTTTGGTGCCCCTATTTTCTTGCTTTTGGTGCCCTTTTTTTCATTTTTCGCCCCCCTTTCCTCGCTTTTGGCGCCCTAAGCAGTTGCTTCGGTTGCTAAAGCCTGAAACCGGCCCTGGTTTCCATATTCCTTTGCACATGCACTCAGTATTCACATGCTTGAAGCAATAAAAGATTAAAACTTGACCCCTGACAAACAGCAGCAGAAAAGAGAGGATTGTGAGATTTTACGAGTAAATCCTGTGCAAAGTATCAAGTAAAACCGTCATTATATCGTTTTCAATGAAAGGCTTCTGCTTTTGCACAAGTAGTCATAATTTTGATGGATTGCAATACTTTTGCTGGGTGATTGGTGATTCCACTTCATATTTCATGTATCAACTTTCCTGATAGCTAATAAAGCATTAAATACATTTTAACGAAAGGACTGAGAAAAAAAATACTTTTTACGTTTTACTAGTAAATCATTACGCATAAATCTCAACTTGTTTTTTTCCCCTTGTGGATCCAGATTCAAAATAATATTTTTAGATTTCGCTGTAGTTCGTGAGCTTGAGTGGATTTGAGAACTGAGGTCTTGAGTCCTGATTCTTCCTTTTACTAGGAATCCTGTGCAACCACAAAGTTACAAGTACATCAATTGAGGTCAATTGCCAGTGGAAGAGAAAAGAGAATCCCTTTTTTGAATAAAGCAGCCATTATAAATGATTAATGACACCTTTTCTTTATAAAACCCTCTCCAGTTTTGATAACGAGAAAATGAGAGAAAGACGGACCAGTTTTACTAGTAAATCATCATTTTGCACCAACTTGCATCTTTTTCTTGTACATCGTGAGCATGATCATGATGATTTTTCTTCTCATTTCAACTCCAACTCCAACTCGAGATTCGAGACTCGAAGAGTATAAAAAGAAGCTGGACTCGGAAGAAAAGTTATAGTTGCTTCTTCATCTCTACTCGAGAATCTAGACTCAAGCTCTTCATTTTAACTCTGTCATTTTTTAGTCAGGATTTTTTCTGTAGCTGAGAAAGGGGAAAATCAGGTAACGAAAATCATTAGCATTTTTTTAAAAATAATACTTTTTACTTTATTTTTTAATCTTGAGCCCAAAAGGCATTCTGTGGCTTTTGTATTCTCCATAAATGATTTGACTTTGAATTTCCAGGAATTGGAATGGATTTACGTTGGTCGAGGGCGGAGGTTTCGCTCTTTGATGAATCCGGTGAGAATCTTCCCTGTGTCGGGACAATCTTCTCGTCCTATCTCATCCTCACCGTCGCCAGCTGTCTCTATGGAAACGGAAAGGGGAAGAATGGATTAAGCATCCGGACAAAAAGCAGAAGTGGACAACAGGCAAAATCCAACTCAAACTCAAATTCAAAATTCGAGGAGGGGCAAAGCAGAAACACGAGTCAAATTTTGTTTCATCCCGATTTTGAAAATTCTACTAAGGAAAATGATGTTGCCATTCTCGTCCTGGAAGAAGAAATGAATCTGAATCTGAATTTGGATTTAAATTCCGACTGGAGTGAAAAAACCATGGCCACCGGAATTTTGAACGAATCAGCTTCAATGAGTAAGATCATTAAAAAAATAGACAAATACATAAAAATGCATTTCATTTGGCAGTAAATTAAAGCATGAAAGCTCGTCTCAGATTTTGGAACTTTTTTTTTACAGATTTTATGGCTCGTCTATGCAGAGAAGATTCTGAACTTTCCCCGTTGCTCACAACAGACTGTCCACATTCTGCACCGAAAACCAGTGACAAGTTGTGTCTACTTCCTGCCGACTTCAAATCCAGTTCCAATGCCAATGAAATTAACTCCAGGATTGGAAAACGGAATTGTTTGTTGGCTCTTCCAGGAACCAGTTTGATCTGCTCCGATGAAAAAGGGGGACAATTTCTCTGTGGAATTCTCTCCTCTCCACAAAATCCAAATGAAGAATCTGTAAAAATCTACACGAGCATCGCACCTCATTTAAAATGGATCCAGTCCGTCTCCCATGAAATTGAAGAGTCAAGTAAGCTGATCAAAATGTAAAGGGAGTAAAAAATATCCCTGAAAAATGGCTAACATTAATAAACGTGCATGCTAAAAAGCCAGGTACACAATTTTGGGATTTTGCTAATGGGTCAAGTTTTTTTTAGCATTTACCCTAATTTTTTTTTGCCGGCAGAGGCCTTTGCAGAAAGAAAAACGGAAATGGAGGTCACTGGATCTCTAGCCGATGACAGCAATGACGACAACGACGACTACGGCGATGAACTGAAGGGAAATTTTCCAGGATTTAAAAACCAAACTAGAAGGACGCGTAGAAGTACGGGTTATGGTAAGAGCCATCTGTTCATGTCACATGTGTTTTCTGTTCTTTGACCATCTCTCCATCTCTTAATTGTTTAGCCTGTCAAATTTTTCTAAGCGCAAATACTTTTTGTATTAGTATTCTAAAAAACTACCTAAAAACCTTTTTTGCTTACCTTTGCTCAAAATCTTGAAGTTTGTTATTTATTTGACTCCCAAATATCAAATTTACAATGTTTTTTCTGTTTCCTGTTTCCGATTGAAATAGAACGTTGTGGCGGTTTGATTCGGGTGTATCAACAAAGGGACATTGAGTTCAAAGTTTCAACACGTTATCAAAGTAGGAAGTATCGAGGGTGGAAAACTGTTTGTGTGTGGGTGATTGCAACGACTGATGGCAGTGGCTTAGAATACAATGCTTTGAGTAACCCACACGCCGACTTTCAACCAAGCCAAAGTAATTTGTACATCATACACAATTTCAAAAAGGACAGCTCCAGCTACACAAACATGTGAAAACACAATTTATTCATTTTTTTTTAAATTTTTGGTTCATCCCGTTTCATATTTTAACCACCTGTTTTTCCGGTTATCCCATCTTACTGAATTTGAACCCTAGGGTTGTTTGTTTGAGCTCAAGAAAATTCATTCTTTAT